>CM077153.1:210107616-210272841 GCA_039583875.1 Platanthera guangdongensis
GAGCAAGCAACATAGAAGACACAAGGATTATAGTGGTTCCCCTAAACTTGGTACATCCACTCTTCTACCACCTGGTAGGAATCCACTACAGGTTTTGATCAGCTGACTGCCACCACTGAGCTTTTGATCAGGTGCTGAAAAACCAATCCTCAAGTCTTTTGATCAGGAGACTTGCAGCCAAGAATAATTTTTGAAGGGAGTTAAAGAACCTTTATACATGAGGGGAGAGAGAGTGATGTTGTCTTCTCTTTCAACATTCTAAGAGAAGACTTTAGTTGATTTGATAATGTCAAAGATCCCCCTGAACTATTGAGTTATTTAGGATGGTTGGAAGCTTTGCTTCAGGGTGAGTAGGCATTCAGATTGATGATGTCTCCAGCAAGCTTCGTAGATTGATATTGATTGTGTGTCTCTAAGAAGCCTGGAGCAGATGAAGAACTCTGTGTGTCTTGATTGATGCAGAGTTTCTCCTTTGCTGTAAAAATGGAAAAGTTGTCACTATGTTTCTAGTCTCTATCTGTTCTCTGGTACTCTGTGTTCTTGTTATTCTCTTCTCTATCGAATTCAACATTTGAAGTCATTTATTTTGAAGACTGTAGAAGCATTCCTGAGAGTAGAAGATGCCTTGGGAATTAATCCTAAATTAACTTCTGAAACAGCCCCATTTATGTTGCCTTTGAACGACTATTTCCTATAGAATGTTCGACATTAAATGTCCTGGGCATTGACTGTAATTAATTCGGCCAACTGTAACTGATTGCACAAAATTTGTCGACCGGAGCTCGTAGATTGTCAAGCTCAGTTTCTTATTTCGTCGAGCTGTCTTGGGTTCAGCGATCGTCGACCTGAGCTTGGAGTTCATCAAGCTGAGTCCACAGTTCTTCTTAACTTCTTGACACAGCTTCTTGTGGAATGTGTCGACACAAGTCCTGTGGTCGACACAATTGCTTCTTGTCTTGACATAGTTGATGTTTTGACAGAAATCTGGAGTGTGTCGACACAAGTCCTGTGTGTCGCCACATTTGCAGTCGATAGATGTTCTGTGTGTCGACACAAGTCCGGTGTGTTGATACAATCTGGCTTCTGGTGTCAACACAGCCCATGATGTCGACAGATGTTCTGTGTGTCGGCACAAGTCCTATGTGTCTACGCAATCTGGCTTCTGCTGTCGACACAGTTGATGCGACAGATGTTCTGTGTGTCGCACAAGTCCTGTGTGTCGACACAATCTGGCTTTGATGTTGACAGATGTTCTGGGTGTCGACACAAGGCCTGTATGTCGACACAATCTGGCTTCTGGTGTCGACACAGCATTTCTGAAGTGTCAGACATATTACTGAGTCCGGACAGTCTGTTGAAGGCTGGTCTGAAAGATATGGTACCTAAACACCTAGAGGGGGGGTGAATAGGTGACCTAATCCTTTTAAGACTTTAATGGCAGCAAACAGTTAATATCACAGATTTCTAACTATTCTATCACATCAAACACACAGCATACACATCAACAATCACAGCACAGCACATCAGACACAGTGTTTTATAGTGGTTCCCCAAGATATGGGTACATCCACTTTCCCCTTCGCCTATCTAGCAGTGTACTAGATTCAGCCAAACTCTCCACTGTCTCAGAACCCAAATTGGTTCCTACACCTCAGGCCCAAAGCCTTACAACTCAGCTTTATCCCAAAGCCTACACTCAGCCACAAAGGCCTACACTCAGCCACCCAGGCCTACACTCTGTCAATCAAGGCCTACACTTAGAGATAATAATCTCCTACACTCAGGCCAAAAGCCCTACCCTCAGCCTTTATAAATATAGGCTTACAACTCACTCAGATCCAGAAGGATCCTACAAGATAAAATGATTTTACAAATATTAATCAACAACTCAGAACAAGAGAGGGGAGTTGAGAGTTTCTTGATGAGTTCTGGAAGAACTCAGCTTGATTCAATCTGACTAGCTTTCTTCAAAGCTTCTTGAGTAGAACTGAATAAGATTGTCTCCTTCTGCAGTTGTTTCTTGACCTCTGCCACTTAGAATTCAGAATAGATCTGAACCTTCTTCTCAGCCTAGTTCCAACGGCTGATTTCTTGGATGGAGCCCTCTCTCTCCAACTTCTTAGATCTGCACTTGGACTGCAAGATCTTTTGTGTGATACTCTATGTACCACTTTTATAACTTGTTTTTCAACAAACTGAGCTCCTGTTTCTGTAAACTGTATGTGCCTATTTATAGGCCTTCTTCATGGTAACCGGCTGGTCCGGTCCATAACTGACTTCTGATATCTCTGACAGGTGCTGTAGACCGGCTGGAACGGCAGCTGTCATGTCATCCAGTCAGTTCTTGAAAATCTCTAACTGTCTGAAAGTGTCGAGACTTTCTGTCTTTAAGTGTCGACACTTATAGGCTAAGTGTCGACACAAGTTGTGTAAGTGTCGACACAAGTCTACAAGGTGTCGACACAACTCCTTGTATGTCTCGACACAGTTTCTTCTGCATGTGTCGACACTGAAATCGAGTGTCGACACAAGTACTTTTTCTTCTAGCTTTTGCTGAATTCTTCTAAGTGTCGACACATCTCCTTTGTGTCGACACAACTTCTTGTGTTGAATCTGTTAAGTGTCGACACTGCTTCTTGGTGTCGACACATAGTCTTCTATGTTGATACTTGCTGAGTGTCGACACAGCTCCTTGTGTCGACACTTGATTCTTCTGTCGAGACTTCAGCTGAGTGTCGACACATTCCCTTAGTGTCGACACTTGTACTTAGAATATTTTGTTGATAATTCTGTTCTTTGCTAAGTGTCGACACAGCTCCTTGTGTCGACACTTTCTTCAAGTGTAGAGTCTTCAGCTGAGTGTCGACACATTGTTCTAGGTGTCGACACTTACTTCAAATGTTGACTCTTCTGATGAGTGTCGACACTTTGGTCTTGGTGTCGACACTTACTTCAAGTGTTGACTCTTCTTGTTGTGTCGACACATTGTTCTGGGGTGTCGACACTTTGACTTAGTCTCTGCAGACTTTTGCTGAGTGTCGACACAGCTCCAAGTGTCGACACTTTCTGTGTAGACACAGCTTCACTAGGTGTCGACACAGCTCCTTGTGTCGACACTTTCTGTCTGCACTTTTCTTCACTGAGTGTCGACACAGCTCCAAGTGTCGACACTTTCTGTCTGGTGTCGACTCTGCATCACAGGTGTCGACACAATGACTCCAAGTGTCGACACTGCTTGTCTGGGTGTCGACACAAGCTTTCTTAAGTGTCGACACTTTCCCTCTGGGTGTCGACACATGGACTTAGAAACTTTTTGCTTCAGTCCAGTGATTACTTAACCTGCACAAGTAAACTCAACATACATCAAATACATTATGATGTATATCATTGAGTTGGGTGAGGCTTCTTCAAATCAGGTACATTTAACCAATGTACCCAACAATCTCCCTATTTGGAGAAGTCATAACCCTTAGTCAATGATATACACCATTCATAATTAAAAATTACAAAATGATGTAAAGCAGGTTATATTCAGCAGGGTAATCATAAACATGTATTAATTTCACATGTATACAAATCATCATTTCAGAACAAATAAGAAATAGACACATTCACAGAACAATCATGAAAATATTGATCATATATTGTTCTAACATTTGTCTTATACATTCTCAATAGTTCACAAAAATGTTTTACATTCAAAAGATTACAAAATAATCTTCAAGTAAATTCTTAATCTATTTCTGGTCAGGTTCCTTGATAACTATTCCTTGCCAGCTTGAACTTGAGCTTTGACAGGTGCATCAACAGTTCAGCATCAGCAGGCTTCTTGCCTTTCAATTCTTTCTCTTTAAGCTCTTCATCTTTGATCTTCTGCCTCTCAAAATAATGAATGGCTTAGGAAAGTACTTGCTAGACTCCACTGCAGTAGGAGGTAGCTTTCCCATCTTTGCCTTCCTTCTGAATTGAAAAATGGCCTCTTGTCTTGATTCATGCTTTCTCCATTCAGCTTCAGAGAACCATTTGTTTCCTGTCATGAGTGTTATCCTTGGTAGCTTTTCAGGCAGTTAATATTATATTCTAGAGGTAGGGCTCACTGTTCAAAGTCTGGCCTTTGTTCTGCTTGTTCCCTAAACCTCTTCTTAGACAACCTTGTCTCTTCCTCTTTTGTAATGCCTCTTGCATGGCTACAGTAATAGGTTAAACAACCTTTTCAATGTGAACATTGTCCTTGCCCTCAGGTGGGCTATACATTGGCTGGACATCTGCTTGAAGCATTTCAAAATCTGGAGGTGGATAAATGACTTGAGCTACTTCTGGTTGCTCACCTCCAAGATAAGCAGGGTTAATGCCGATTCAGCCACATTGTCGTCATCACAGAGTGGAGGATAGCCAGTGTAGCTCTGATGGAATTAGATATCCATTTGGCATGATCAGAGCTAGCTTTGACTAAAACTCTCTCCCCCTTTATGACTTCTCTAGCCATATGATCTCTGACATCATCCTTTTGAAATCTTATTTGACTATCCAAGTATCTGATTCCATCTTTAAAGAATGGTTTGAGCTTTTGAAGTTGTTCAGAGATGGCTTTCTGGGAGGCTTGGATTGCAGACTTAACAGCAGAAATTTTTTCTTGAAAGGCTTTGTCAAATTCAGCTTTAGCAGCAGTAGAAGTAGAAGGTTCAGCAGCCTTGTTCTTCAATTCAGTGACTATAGCATTATGAGAAGCTGTCAAGTTGTCATTCATTCTTAACTGATTTTCTAGAACATATCCTTGTTTAATGTTATGTCATCTACCTGTGCCTTGATCTTCTCTGGTGTGTTGCCAAATACACCACTGCATTTCCACCCTTGTGGAAGCAGTCTGTCATTTCTTTCTTGTTGAGATTCATCTCAAACCTTATAGATTTTATATCTTGGGCAAGATCAAACTGTAAGGATTTCTGCCCTTCATCAACATAAGCTTCTATGGCTTTTCTTTGTTCATCCAATTTAATCTGCAGTGGCAATCATCAAGCACTATAATCAACAGTTGGAGCTTGCTGAACTATAGGCTGTGGGGCATTAGATTGCAGAGCTTTCTTTAACTTTGACTTTTCTCTTGAGACATACAGTTTCTTCTTCTTTGCCCTAGCACTCTCCTCATCTTCAGACTCTGAGTGCTGGCTATGTCAACCCTCTCCTTAGGGCTTTGAGGCTTCTCTTTTGCACATCAGGTGCCTTCTCATTTCCTGCCATAGGCTCTTCCAGAACTTGTACTTCTCCCCTCAGCAGCAGCATTATCTTTTGCATCAGCATCTTGTCCATGTCAAAATCTTGTTGATCTAGATTTAGGAATAAGTCTTCCATTGTATATTCTGGTGGTGAAGAAGCTGGAGAAGTTCTTGGATTTCAACACAGGAGCAGGAATTACTGGAACAGCAGATGTGTCTTCTATAACAACATGTGGAGCTAGACTATGCAGCTGAGTTTGCTGAGGAACATCAGACAAATCAGCATCTTCTATAAGATATTCTAAAGTATTTAGGTCAGTGAGTACCTCTTGTATGATAGTGGTGGCTTGTTCACTTTCCAGTGTAGATGGTTTCTTCTACAACTGGAGGCTCCCCCTTGCTATGATCCCTGTGGTTGGGGCTAGCTTATGGTAGCTCCCCCTGGATCTCAGCAATCTCTTGAGGAGCAGGAGTCTTCACTACAGGCTCTTCCTCTTGGGCATCAGGAGTGAAAACAACTGTTCTTCACTTTCAGAACTACTTGTGGACACTTGTTCTACAGGAGCTGTCTTACTTTTCTTCTTTTTGGAGGAGTATTTCTTCAGTAACTGTCTTCTCTGGGGTTGGCATTTCCTTGGACAACACCCTGTCCCATCTTGAAAAGATCCTTAGATCCATTTTCCTCATGTGGTTTATCTTGCTTCTGCAGCAGCAGTATTATTACCTCTGGTATCACACCAGCTAGGTATAGACTATGATTCTTCCCAGATTGGGCTTCTTCAAGCTCTCCTTAATCTTCTCATAAACCACTATAGACCAGTCTATTTTCAGAGTGAAGATTATCCTTGTCATGATTCCAAACATATAGGCAGACACTCTGTCATGCCCTCCAGCTTGCTGAGTAAGACCTTACCAACAATCTTAGACATGAATTTTCCTTGATTATTCATGCCTTTTCTGTTAAACATAGAGCCCATCTTCATCTTTGGATCAAGTCCACACCAGGTTAGAGCTTCCTGGTCTTGGATGTAGTAATGTTCTTCATCTTGAGTTTTTGGTAGCTGGAGCACCTTTCTCAGTTTTTAGGGGATACCTTGACCTTCGTTCTATGAACTCTGGATTTGATTCTGTATCCAGACTCATCTACTTTGGCTCCATTTAGGAATTCAAGAACCTCCTTCTTCCATATCTTAGTAGGTTCTGAAACTAAGTACTCTAACAGAGTCGGCGACTAGGGTTACGAACGACTTGATTTCTTGATCTGCATCGTCGAACGCGCCGCGCACAAGCTCATATCCTTCGTTAACGTTCTCCTCAAGCTTAGATGCCATTAGGGTTTGTAGAATTTGTCTTTAGAAAAGAGAGGTGTCGACACAGTAGTTTTGGTCTCGAAACTTTGAAAGCGTGTCGACAAACAAAGACAGAACCCTATTTATACCTTTCTAATTTTAAGATGAACAGGCGGGACAGCTAACTTAAAATGTGTCGACACTGGCAATAAGTGTCGACACTGACTTATAATGTCTCGACACATATGTGTCGACACAAGTGTAGTCAACAGATTTTATGTGTCGACACTTGGTTATGTGTCGACACAACATAACTCGACACATTGTCGAGACTTTACTTAGAAAATTCTGAGTAAAACATAAGTGTCGACACCACTTTGGATGTGTCGACACCTACTGGACATGTGTCGACACTAACATTCTGAAGTGTCGACACAACATCCTAGATGTGTCGACACCTTTTTCCTGAAGTGTCGACACCACTATTCTGTGTCGACATAGACTTGTCTATGTGCCGACACCTTATTACTTAGCCATTTCTAGCCAATTTTCTATTCTAAAACTTACTCTAAGTTTATCATTCCTAGTTCAATTTTGAATCTATTGAACTTAGCTTCTTCTAGGGGCTTAGTAAACATATCAGCTACTTGATTATCAGTTTTAACATATTCAAGTAAAATATCTTCTCTTTCTACATGCTCCCTAAGAAAATGATATTTAATTTCAATATGTTTAGTTCTACTATGAGATACATGGTTATTAGCTATTGAAATAGCACTTGTAGAATCACAGAAAAAGTGGTGTTCTACTTACCTGAAATCCATAGTCCTCTAGCTGATGTTGAATCCACAGAAGTTGAGCACAGCCAACTTCCTGCAGCCACATACTCTGACTCAGCTGTGGAGATAGCCACACTGGTTTGCTTTTTGCTTTCCATGAAATTAGTCTCCCACCTAGGAATTGACAGGTTCCAGTAGTGCTTTTTCTATCTTCTTTGCATCCTGCAAAGTCTGCATCTGAATAACCTGTTAGATCAAATCTCCATTCCTAGGGTACCAGAGGCCTAGATAGGGAGTGCCCTTTAGATATCTCAATATTCTTTTGACTGCTGTCAAATGAGACTCTTTAGGGCTGGCTTGATACCTGGCACAAACACATGTAGCATACATGATGTCAGGTCTACTAGCAGTCAAGTATAATAGGGAGCCAACTATCCCTCTATACAAGGTTTCATCTACAGGTTTCCCTGCATCATCCTTGCTAAGAGACATACTTGACCCCATAGGAGTCTTCATGGTGCTGGATGAATCCATACCATACTTCCTTATGAGTTCTAGGGTGAACTTGGACTGACATATGGATAAACACTTTCAGTCTGTTTAACTTGAGACCCAAGAAAAACTTCAGCTCTCCCATACTACTCATCTCAAACTGACCTTGCATCAGTTTTGCAAACTTTTTGCAAAGGCTGCTTTCAGTAGACCCAAATATAATGTCATCTATATATTTTGGACTAGTATGACTTTGCCTCTAGATTCCCTAAGGAATAGAGTCTTATCTATTTTCCCCTTGAGAACTGTTCTCAATGAGGAAACTAGATAGGGTTTCATACCAAGCCCTAGGGGCTTGCTTTAAACCATATAAAGCTTTCCTAAGTCTATAGACATGATGAGGTAGAGTTGGATCAACAAACCTGAAGGCTGCTCCACATAGACTTCTTCCTTAAGATTACCATTTAGGAATGCTGACTTGACATCCATCTGGTAAACCTTGAATCCTTGATAGGTTGCATAGGCCAAGAACATCCTTATGGCTTCCAGTCTGGCTACTGGAGCAAAGGTTTGATCAAAGTCAATACCTTCTTCTTGCCTATATCCTTTAGCAACCAGTCTAGCCTTATTCTTAATGATGACCCCTTGTTCATCCATCTTATTCCTGTAGATCCGCTTAGTTCCTATTACATTGTGGTCTTTAGGTTTAGGAACAAGTTCCCAGACCTTGCACCTCTTGAACTGATTAAGCTCTTCTTGCATTGCTTCAGTCCATTGTGGATCTTGTATTGCTTCTTCAAATTTCTTAGGTTCAACTTGAGACAGAAACTGGAGTAGATTGCTGTATTCATATATCTGCTCCTGGTTTGTACTCCTTGTCTTGGATCTCCAATAATCTGCTCTACTGGATGATCTCTTAGATGCCTGTTGGCTGGAGGCATCCTAACTTCTGGTTGAACCTTTCAGCATCTCCATCATGCTGTACTCCTTGTATTTCTTCAGCAATTGGCACATGTAGTTCTCCCCCTGGACAACAGCTACTGTCTTCTACTTGTTGTCTTGCAGCAGGTACTTCTTCTATAGTTAGCTTGTCCATTTTCTTTGTAACCTGTGGGGCTGCATACACTACTAGACAACTCATTGTTAATAAGTTTAGTCTCATCAAAAACTACATGCACAGATTCTCTACAACTTGTGTAGTCAAGTTGTAGACTCTATAAGCCTTACTATTATTGTTGTACCCAACAAAAATTCCCTCTTGGGACTTGGCAGCAAACTTAGTTAAGTAAGACTTCCCATTATTAAGTATGAAGCATTTGCAACCAAAGATCCTGAAATAGGATAGGTTTTGTTTCCTGCCTTTCACAACTTCATAGGGGGTCTTGTTTAGCCCTTTAGTGATGGTAGCCCTATTTATAACATGGCATGCAGTGTTAACTGCCTCAGCCCAAAAATACTCTGGCAGTGATGTATCACTTATAGGGTCCTACCAGCCTCTATCAAGGTCCTATTCTTCCTCTCAGCAATGCCATTTTGCTGAGGTGTTCTAGGTGAAGAAAATTCTTGAAATATCCCAAAGTCTTCACATAGTTTTGTCATGCTATCAGACTGAAATTCAGTACCATGGTCACTTCTAATCTTGACCACTGTACTTTTAGTTCATTCTGAATTTGCTTGACAAAGCTATAGAAGACACTAGGTGTTTCAGATTTCTGTCTTAGAAAAACACCCAGGAAAACCTTGAGTAGTCATACAACTACAAGGGTATAGACCTTCCTACCTAAGCTGTGAACTGGCATTAGACCAAAGAGATTCATATGCAAGAGGTATAAACACCTCACAGCATCTTTGTTTTCTATGCTTCTAAAGGTGGATTTAGTCTGCTTGCCCTTTTGACAAGCTGAGCAAATACCATCTTTAACCACACTTAACTTGAGGACCATTCCTCACTAACTCTTTGCTAAAGAGTTTGCTAATAGTCTTGTAGTTAAGATGGCAAGCCTCTTGTGCCATTTGACACAATGAGAGACTGTCTCATCAGCTACAAGACAAACTGGAGAACCATTGTTCTCAACCATAATGTCTAGGCAGTAGACATTCCTCTTCCTATAACCAGTCAAAATGATCTCTTAATCACTTGACCTCTTGATATGACAACCATTTTTAACAAATGAGATGTCATACCCTACATCACTTAGTTGACTTATACTTATTAGGTTGTGTTTCAACCTTTAACATAAGCCACTTGAGTAATGGTAACTAAGTTGCTAGAAATGTTCAAAACCCTTTGATGATTCCTTTTCAGAACCACCAAAGGTGACTTTTGGACCATCTTTTATTGGAATGTAGTCCTTTAGTAGTCATTCTAGTTCCAGTCATATGTCTGGAAAACACTGTCCAAGTACTATGTTGGGGTTTGACACTTGGACTCACCTACAAAAACAGATTAATGAACCTTAGAACCCAAAGAATTCTTGGGTCCTTGGTACTTGTTAGTCTGCAATCTGACAAAGCTACCCACTGGCTTTCCAACATGTAGTTTGGTACTCACTTTGGCACTGACATTATGCCAACAGACCACTGCAAAATGGCCAACCTTGCCCAAGCACCAACATTCAAACTTGTTGTACCTTTGCTTAGGTACTGTCTTTGCTGTCTTATTTACAGCAGCTTGTTGAATGTTGGGGCTTTGCCCTTGGACAGCTCAGTCCTAGCAGGTCTAATAAAGCCCAGTCCAGCCTTGCCTTTATGATGAACAAATTCATCAATTAAAGGTAGCACTGACATAGGTTTAGAAAACCTAGCAACAAGCTCTCTCTCTTTCTGAAGATTGCTCTCCAGACTCTTGATTTGATCATTCTTAAGGTGATAGTTCCCATCTGAATCACTGTTATGTGTTTCAGCCTGGCTATTTCATTAAGCTTTTGATCAAATTGCTTCTCAGAATCTGTTGCAGCAGCTTTAAGATCAGCAATTTCCTTTGCCTGACTTTTGGCAAGGGACTTGCTTTTCTTGTAAGCTAGCAACAACACTTTATATTCATCTATAAGCTGATGAATATCATCCTCAGACTCAGATACATTCTCATCACTTGATGAAGAAGAATCTGAATCTGAACTATAACAAGAAACTGAACTTGAACTTGAACCTTGTACTTACTGAGTCCTGGCTGCTCCAGGATTTTGGCACTCTCTGTCAAAGCCATTAGCCCTTGGCAATGACTGTCTTCTTGTTCATAAATAGACTCCATGATCTGCATAATTCTTCTTCTTCTTCTTCAGCAAACAGCCCTATGTAGCCTCAGCCTCAGACTCAGTTTCTGAAGAAGAGATATCTGATAGAGTCTTCTCCTTCTTGGCAACAAAAGACTTCTCTTTCTTGCCTTTGAAGTGAGGCTTTTTCCTGTCACCAGATTCCTTTCTCTTCTTTGGACAATCTGCAATAACATGGCTCCTGTCTATTACAGCAATAGCACACTATCTTTGAACCAGTTGCCTTGCTTGACTTTGTCCTCTTCCTGTCTTTCTTTGAAGGCTTTTCTCGTGATAAAAGACTTCCTTTCCCTTTGAAGTCGAAGGTCTTGACCTCCACTGTTTCTTCTTAAAATTTCTGAAAGTGTCTAGTGAAGGCAGCAAAGTCTTCATCACTTTCACTGTCCTCAGTCTTTGTGCTGACTGACTCATCTGATTCTGATTCAACTACCTCTGGAGGTGGAGTTGATGACTTATTCCTGCACTTTCTGGAGGCTTCTGTCTTGAAGGCTAATGTTCTTTCCTTGTGTTCAATTTTTGTGGTGATTTCTCCTCCTCTTTTCTCACTGTCAACTGCATCTTGGTGTCGACACAACTTCTTGTGTTGAATCTGTTAGTGTCGACACTGCTTCTTGGTGTCGACATCATAGTCTTCTATGTGATACTTGCTGAGTGTCGAACAGCTTCTTGTGTCGACACTTGATTCTTCTGTCGAGACTTCAGCTGAGTGTCGACACATTCCCTTAGTGTCGACACTTTACTTAGAATATTTTGTTGATAATTTGTTCTTTGCTAAGTGTCGACACAGCTCCATGTGTTGACACTTTCTTCAAGTGTAGAGTCTTCAGCGAGTGTCGACACATTGTTCTAGGTGCGACACTTACTTCAAATGTTGACTCTTCTGATGAGTGTCGACACTTTGTTCTTGGTGTCGACACTTACTTCAACTGTTGACTCTTCTTATTGTATCGACACATTGTTCTTGGAGTCGACACTTTGACTTAGTCTCTACTGACTTTGCTGAGTGTCGACACAGCTCCAAATGTCGACACTTCTGGTGTAGACACAGCTTCACTGGTGTCGACACAGCTCCTTGTGTCGACACTTTCTGTCTGCACTTTTCTTCATGAGTGTCGACACAGCTCCAAGTGTCGATACTTTCTGTCTGGTGTCGACTCTGCATCCCAGGTGTCGACACAATGACTCCAAGTGTCGACACTGCTTGTCTGGGTGTCGACACAAGCTTTCTTAAGTGTCGACACTTTCCCTCTGGGTGTCGACAAATGGACTTAGAAACTTTTTGCTTCAGTCCAATGATTACTTAACCTTGCACAAGTAAACTCAACATACATCTAATACATTATGATGTATATCATTGAGTTGGGTGAGGCTTCTTCAATCAGGTACATTTAACCAATGTACCCAACATGGTCCATGTGATGTTGATTCTAAGGACTTAGCCTAGACTCTAGGACACAACCATGACCCTGACTATACATGATGGGTCAATCTAAACAAACTAATAATGATCCTTGCCCAAATTAGAACTAGGGTTCCAACAATCTCCCCCTATTTGGTGAGGACACTATTTAATAAAAACAAATAAAAATGTAAAGCAAAAACAATCTGCCTGAATTTTAAGAATTTTCAGCAGATGTACATGGGTGCTTTTAAAATAAAATAAAGAAAATAAAGCAATTTCTGCATCCTTCCAAGAATCAAATAATCTCCACCTAATATCTTTTCCTTGCACACATTCCTTGCCCTAATCTAAGTAGACTTTATAATCTATTAGAATAAACAGTCTCTCTCTACTGTCTGTATCCTTTCAAACAATCTCTCACTATACAGCCACTGATGTATCCATGTATTGGTTGAGACTGAAGTTTTGGTTGCTATCAAATACCACTGTTTTTCTATGGTAAGATAGATCATTTCCTGAAAGAGATGTTAAAAGTTCTGGACCTAGATTACCTTGGGTCCTGCTTCTCTTTTATAATAATTAAAAATAAAGAATATCAGGTTGATTTTCAAAACCAAGTGGATAATATTTTCTAGGATGGATTATCCACTCAGTAAAAGGATTTGTAAAATGTTGATTATGATTTTGGAATAAGTTAAAATTTCTGCTCTGAAATTTTGAGTTCGATGAATTACGGTCATTTCGTCGAATTGAGTTCGACGAATGGTATTGAGATCGTCGATCTTTACTCAGAGAACAATGGAAATTGTTTTCTCTATTCCATTTTCGTTGACCTCTATTTGACGAAACATATTTATTTCGTCGAGCATAGATTCCTGACCAGTTAAGATTGAAATCTTTGTTCATAGTTCGTCGAGCTTTGTTCGACGAATGATGTTGTTTTTCGTCGATCTCGGTTCGACGAATTATTTTGAACAAAAAATTTCTGAAGATTTTTAAATTGATTTGATTTATTCTTTTGTAATTCTTCAGTAATTTTTTCAATGTCCTTTAACTTATCTTTTCCTTTAATTGATTCTAAATAACTTAGTTGTTCAAGAACATTCTTTAAATCTTTTTTGAGTGTTATATTTTCAAAGGATACAGTATTTAATTTCTCTCTGAGAAGTTTTATTTCCTTCTCAGATTGATTAAGTCTTTACACAATAATTAAAATCAGTTTTAAATTCCTCTGATGAAAGATCAAGGGTAGAGATTACCAGATCTCCTTCTATTCACATTCTGATTCTTCATCAAGATTGCTGTAAGAGGCATTTATTGCCATTAAGCAGAACTCTCTTGCTCTTGACTCTTCTTCATCATCAGTTGTACAGGATGAAGCTTCGAGTCACTCCAGGTTTCAGCTTTAAAATTTCTTTCTTTAGCTGATCCTGCAACCATTGCTGTGGGGAGTCCCACATATCTTTTGCAGATGAACATTGAGCAACTTCCTGAAAAATGTCATCAGACATTGATTGTGCAAGAATGTTCATTGCTTGTGCATCGGCAATCTTCAGCCGTTTCTGGGCATCTGTCCATTGAGATGATGGAACAACATTGAAACTTGTTGTTTCCTGAGGTTGAGTTGGTCTTGTCAAAATGGAATTAAAAATATTTTCATCAATGGAGTTCATATAAAACCTAATCCTTGTCTTCCATAGTGCAACTTATCAAGATTGCACATAGGAGGTCTGTTGCTTGAAAAATCTTCATTTGTGCCATGATAAACTCTAAAGATGTATAAGATCTATCAGAACATTTTGGTTTAGGTGTTAGCTTGTACAACCAAGAAAACCTGCTCTGATACCAATTGAAAGATAGGGATAGATCTTAACTAGCACTAGTTAGACTTATATCTATATTCTCAGAAAAGAAAATCACAGCACAAAAGTAAAGAACAGAGCAAGAAACACAAAAGATACAAGGATTATAGTGGTTCCCCCTAAACTTGGTGCCATCCACTCTTATACCACCCTGGTAGGAATCCACTACAGGTTTTATCAGGTGACTGTCACCAATGAGCTTTTGATCAGGTGATCAAAATCCAATCATCAAGTCTTTTGATCAGGAGACTTGCAATCAAGAATAACTTTTGAGGGAGTTAAAGAACCCTTTATACAGGAGGGAAGAGAGAGTGATGTTGTCTTCTTTGTCAACAGCCTAAGAGAAGACTTTAGTGGATTTGATGATGTCAAAGCTCCCCCTGAAATATTGAGTTGTTTAGGAAGGTTGGAAGCTTTGCTTCAGGGTGAGTAGGACTTCAGATTGATGATGTCTCCAGCAAGCTTCTTAGACTGATATTGATTGTGTGTCTCTTGAGAAGCCTGGAGTAGATGAAAAACTCTGTGTGTCTTGATTGATGCAGAGTTTCTCCTTTTCTGTAAAAATGGAAAGCCTTCACTGTGTGTCTATTCTCTATATGTTCTCTGGTACTCTGTGTTTCTTGTTATTCTCTTCTCTGTCGAGTTCAAACATTTGAAGTCATTTATCTTGAAGACGGGAGAAGCATTCCCGAGAGTAGAAGATGTCTTGGGAATTAATCCTAAATTAACTTATAAAACATCCCATTTAATGTTGCCTTTGAACGTCTATTTCCTATTAGGAATGTTCAACATTAAATGTCCTAGGCATTGGCTGTAATTAATTATGCCAACTGTAACTAATTGCACAGAATTCGTCGACGGAGCTCGCAGATCGTCGAGCTTAGTTTCTTATTTCGTCGAGCTGTCTTGAGTTCAGCGATCGTCGACCTGAGCTTGGATTCGTCGAGCTGAGTACACAGTTCTTCTTTAACTTCTTGACACAGCTTCTGTGGAATGTGTCGACACAAGTCCTGTGTGTCGACATAATTGCTTCTTGTCTTGACATAGTTGTTGTTTTGCTAGAAATCTGTAGTGTGTCGACACAAGTCCAGTGTGTCGACACAATTGCTGTCGACAGATGTTCTGTGTGTCGACACAAGTCCTGTGTGTCGACACAATCTGGCTTCTGGTGTCGACACAGTTGATGTCGACAGATGTTCTGTGTGACGACACAAGTCGATGTGTCGACACAATCTGGCTTCTGGTGTCGACACATTTGATGTCGATAGATGTTCTGTGTCAACACAAGTCCTGTGTGTCGACACAATCTGGCTTCTAGTGTCGACACAGTTGATGTCGACATATGTTCTGTGTGTCGACACAAGTCCTGTGTGTCGACACAATCTGGCTTCTGCTGTCGACACAGCCTTTTCGAAGTATCGACACAATTGCTTGAGTCTCTTGTAGTCTGTTTAAGGCTGGTCCATGTGATGTTGATTCTAAGGACTTGGCCTAGACTCTAGGACACAACCATGACCCTGGCTATACATGATGGGTCAATCTAAACAAACCTAATAGTGATCCTTGCCCAAATCAGAACTAGGGTTCTAACAGGGTTGTTGATTGAGGCCTCTCGGAATGCGAGCCTCCACACCATGTATCGTTAGAGTGTTGGATCCACATCCCAGACCCCACCCCCAGAGGAGAAGATTACCTTCTCAAGGAAGGATATGCCAGATCATGAGAATCCCTTTTGCGATGCACTGGTCATCCAGACGGCCATCGAGAATTTCACCGTCTCTAGGATCCTCATTGACAATGGGAGCTCCGTCAACATCATCTTCAAAAAGGTGTTCGATGCATTGAAGGTGGAGGCGAAGAGGGTACTGGCTTTAGATGGACCCCTGTTTGGATTTTCGGGGGAGAGGAAGGAGGTAGAAGGAGGAGTGGGGATCCACATTACTCCAAGGGGAGGGGGGGGGAGTCCCGGAATTGCAGGTTTGTCATCGTGGATGCCCCCAGCAGCTACAACGGCATCTTTGGGCAGCCCCATATCAGTGTCTTCCTCTACGTCCCCTCATCCTTCCACCAATCCCTGAAGTTCAACTCCAAGGGGATCTAGGTCCAGGTTCGGGGGGACCCCAAAGTGGCGAGGGAGTGCTATGTCACTTCCGTGAACTCTATCTCCTGGCAGTAAGGGGCCGAGGAGATGGAGCAAAGAATGGAGGAGGCAGAACACGTGGTAGGAGGAGAAGAGATGAAGGTGGAGAGCTGCACCGATGTAGAGGTGGCATGAGGATACCAGGAAGAGTTGGCTGAGGTGATGGACATGGAGGAAGGAGCAGCAGCTGAGGAAGTTCTTATCCCGGAGGAGAGGGACGTCAGATAATGGGAGGAGCAGTCCAGGCTAGAGGCTGCGGAAGAGTTGGTGGAGATGGAGGTTCTCATCCTTAGAGGCGGGGTGGAGAAGATTTGCATCAGTTGGGGGCTGACCCCGGAAGCTCAGGGCAGGATGCTGGCATGCATCCAAAAGAATGTGGACATATTCGCATGGAGTGCAGTGGAGATGTCGGGGATTGACGGGGATGTGGCTTGTCATCTCCTCAACTGGACCCGAGGGCTTGCCCCATCGAATAGAAGAAGAGGTCCACGGTGGACAAGCTGGCCTAGCCCATTAAGCCAAACTCCTCAAGGCCGACTTTGTATCCGAAATACAATACCCTGGCTGGGTCTCCAATGTTGTAATGGTTAAAAAAAGAGACGGTCGGTTGCATATGTTTGTTGATTTTTCTTTGCTTAATAATTCATGCCGTAAGGACTGTTATCCTTTTCCTCGGATCGACATGCTGGTTGACTCAGCCGTCGGTTTTCCTATAATGAGCTTCTTAGATGCGTTTTTAGGTTATCACCAGATTTGGATGCACCCCTCGGACATCAAAGATATCTCGTTCATCACGGGGGATGGGTACTACTGCTATAAAATGATTCCCTTTGGGCTGAAGAATACAGGGGTGACTTACCAGAACATGATGGATATGGTCTTCCGGGAATACAGGGGGAGTAACTTGGAGGTGTACATAGATGAACTCATGATCAAGAGTCAAGACGTGGACTCTCACCTCCAAAACCTAGAGAAAACCTTCACCACCCTGCATAAATATAAGATGCGGCTGAATCCCCTAAAGTGCATTTTCGTGGCTAGTAGGGGGAAGTTCTTTGGGTATCACCTCACCCTCGCAGGGGTCGAGCCAAATCATGACAAGGTTAAAGCCATCATGGAGTTGGGATCGCCGCGGAACGCTAGAAAGGTGCAGCGGTTGACAAGAAAGCTAGCAGGATTGAGCAGGTTCCTCTCCCGGGCCGGGGAGAAATGCTCCCACATCTTCAAGACATTAAGGGGGGGGGGGCAGAAGTTTGAGTGGACAAAGGAGTGCGAGGAGGCATTTCAGGCCCTGAAGAGGCAGTTGACCCAAGCTCCGCTGCTCCAAGGGCCGAAGGAAGGGGAAGACCTATATTTGTATCTCGGGGTCGGAGTAGAGGCCTTGAGCTCCGTCCTAGTTCGAGAAGAGGGCAAGAAGCAGCTCCCCATATACTATGAGAGTCGGGTTCTGAGGAACGCCAAGCTTCGATACCCCATCTTGGAAAAACTGGCCTTCACCCTGGTTGTTGGGTATTGTATCCACATTAACCCATATTTGATGAAGTCACCCTTGAACTAAGATGAATTAAGTTGTATTTGATGCTTTGGTTGAGTTATATGTTTGCAGGAATCTAATGGCAAGTGTAGACCAATGTCAGTGTACAATGGGTCACCAAACACAGGACCACACAATGTAATCCCTCATTGTGTGATCTAAGGTGTTGACTCATGTGTAGTCTCTCTATTGGGATACACTTCATATTCAAGCACTAGGACTTATTGGAAGAGACTTGATGCTGGTCTCACCAAAGAGAAGAGAATTCTGTCTAAGAAAATATTACTAAGTGTTTTACTCGAGTAGTTCTATACCTACTCGAGTGAATAGCTCAGTTTATACTCGAGTAAAATTATTCTTACTCGAGTAAGGATGACAGATCCCGAGTAGTCAATTTATGGCTCTCGATTAGTTAAGACAACTACTCGAGTAGTTTCCATATCATTCTCGGGTTTGTATATTTCCTTCTCCAGATATATTCTAAGTAAGTTACTCGAGTAGTACTTTATAGTACTCGAGTAGTTTATACTTTCTGTCTCGAGTCACAAAAGTCTGCACCTCATGTGATTTCTATTTACTCGGGTAGTTAAGTCATGTACTCGAGGAGTTCATCTACTACTCGAGTAGTTCAGTATTTATACTAGAGTAACCAGAATTTTCTCCCTCAGAATTTCTCTAAGTCAATTACTCGAGTAGCTATTTCCATATACTCGAGTAGTTCTTATCCTCTCGAGTAGTTCAGCTTCACTACTCGTGTAGCTCAGAATTCCAGTTCAGAAAATGTTCCAAGTCCCTGAGTCGAGTAGTTCATCTACCACTCGAGTAGCTCATTCTCATGTACTCGAGTAGTCTAACTCCACTTCACGAGTAATTCCTTAAGTACTCAAGTAAGTCTTTTTGGTACTCGAGTAGCTGATCAACTTCTCAATTTTCTT
The DNA here is from genome assembly GCA_039583875.1 of Platanthera guangdongensis. Lineage (NCBI taxonomy): Eukaryota > Viridiplantae > Streptophyta > Magnoliopsida > Asparagales > Orchidaceae > Platanthera > Platanthera guangdongensis. The sequence goes on from CM077153.1 coordinate 210,126,535, forward strand.
CAAGTATATACTCGAGTAGTTTTCTTCAGGTTACTCGAGTAACTGTCTCTAAGTACTCGAGTAGTTATTTTCATGTCGCTCGAGTAGTTCTGAAAAGTACTTGAGTATTAATTTCTTCACTCGAGTATGTCTCTTCAGTTTTCTGAAAATTTCGTTAAGCCCAATTTAACAAATTCTTTAATGAGCCCTGACGTGATTGGTCCATGTGTCCCTCATTATGAATTAATTATGACAGATTATCTCCGATCCTATATAAGGTCTTGTCAAACTGACAAACCCTAAGAAGTTTTATCAGAAGTTTTTGCAGCAGATTTATTCTCTAAGTTTTCTATTCCCCTCTCTCTCTCTCTCCCAGAAGTCGCCGTCGCCGATTCTCATCTGGCTAGGGTTTTCATTTTCAGAGGATTCAGATTAAGAAGGTCTTACAGGTCAATATTATCGCACAACTTCTCATCTTCTGTTCGATCGTGTGAAGCCAAGAAGATCCAGATCTGATTTTGTCGAGATTTTCTTCACCTCTCTGATAAAGCCGCAAAGTCTAGAAGAAGAAGATCTAGGACGATTACTTGTAGATCTTATAAAGATTCTTTGTTTGTATTTCTACACATTTTATTTCATTATTGTAGGAGAAGTTGTCTCGGAGTGTAGGAGCTTTTGACTCCGAGAATGTAAGAAGTTTCATCTTCCGATTGTAGATCCGCTTTGTGGATCGAGATTGTAGGAACGTTGTTTCGATGCGTAGGATTGATTTTTCAATCCAAGATAGTGGAGTAGCCGAGTATAGTTTATTGCTAGATCGGTGAGGGAAAGTGGATGTACCCAAGATTGGGGAACCACTATAAATCTTGCTTTGTCTGTGATTGATTGGTAGATAGTTCTGTGCTTAGATCTAATTTTTTATTCCACAAAAAGACGCACATCCCACCTATTCACCCCCCTCTAGGTGATTTAGGCAGACAACTAATAACTTTCAATTGGTATCAGAGGGAGGTTGATCATTAAAAGGTTAACATCTTGATCAGATCCTTCTATAGTTGTCTTTTGAGATCTACCAAACATGGACAAAGCTAAAGATTTTGCCAAGCTTCCTTTGTGCACCAAGAATAATTTTCCCATGTGGAAAGAGAGAATAAAATTCTTTATGGAAGCTGTGGATCCGAGGATCTTCATGATAGTTGAAGAAGGTCCTTACATTCCCATGACAATCTCCACAATAGATCCAACCAAGAAAGTTTCAAAGAAACTAATGGATCTAGATAAGGTCGAGATTACACTTGTGTCATTAGACAAAAAGGCCAAAAACATTATAGCAAGTGCAGTCGATGACTCTGCTGCAAAACCTGATCCACTGCTAGTCTGCAAAGGAGATGTGACAGTCTCTAGTTACCTTGATGGAAGGTACAGAAGAAGTGAGGGATGATAGAAGATCCCTTCTAAATCAAAAGTATGAAGCCTTCCGACAAGAAAACAAGGACACCATTGCTGATACATTTGAGAATTTCTTCAAGATAGTAAATGGCCTAAGGGTCTATGGTAGAGTCTTCACTAATGGAGAATTAAATGACAAGTTCTTGAGATCCCTAACTAATGAATGGGATAACAAGGTCTGTGCCATCTGGGAGTTTGGAAAACTAGTCGAGACAGACCCACAGAATCTCTTTGGGAAGCTTATGTCATATGAGCTTCAACTTAATACCAAAAGGCTGAAGAAGAGAAGAGTAGGTCTACATTCAAAGAGAAGTCTGTTGCTTTAATGGCATAAACCTCAAAGAAGTCAAAGGCTGTTCCTCCTGCTCCATCTCAAGAAGTAAGTTAAGAAGAAACATTGGAGCCAAGTACCTCAGGCTCTGAGCTATCTGAAGGAGAGTTCTCACTACTCTCACGACAGTTCAAGAAATTCTTGAACAGGAAGAAGCACTAGAAAGGTAAGGATGCCTCTTATAGAAGATCACGACTTGATGGTGATCGTCAAAGAAAAAGGCTCAAGTAGCCTCGACAGGTATACTCCTAAATAGAATAAACATATTTCGACTAACATTATTTTCTACTGCTATAATAAGCCAGGACACGTAATTGTTGACTGCCCCCATAAGAAGAAGGAGGGTGGAAGAAGAGAGGAAAAGAAGTCCTCATACAATAAGAAGAGGACAGAGAAGAGCTTAATAGCCAAAAAGGGAAAGACTCTTAGTGACACCGACTCATCAGAGTCGAGTGAAGAAGAAGAAGCCTATTTTTGGCTTATGGCTCAAACAGATGACGAAGAAGAGCCCTAGTTCACTGAGAAGGTAAACTCTCACACTCCTCTTTCAAAATCTGAAGTTTCTGAGCATGATCGTGAGGACAGATCTTCTGACGATGAGTCTGAACTCATGGCCCAGTACAAGGAGTTTATCATGGCTTACGACAAATGTCGCCGAGTTGTGAAAACTCAGGCTAAAGAGATAAAGTCTCTAAAAGCTGAAGAGAGCATATTGAGAGAAGAAGTCGCTAAGACTGACTCACTCAAAGAGAACTTCAATAATGCTATTGAAGAATACAATAAAGCTCTTGAGCACCTTGATCTAGAGGAGAAAATCATCAAAGAGTTGGAAGAACAACTCGATGCTGAGAGAAAATTTGTTGAATGTTTCTCGAAGCCTAAGACTGTTCTTCCATTCGTTGTTGAATTCTCAGCGAAGGCCAAGGGTGCTGGACTAGGCCATGAAGAAGCTCCTAGCAAATCTTCTAGGAGAAATAAGACCCAACGGAAGAATAAGGGCGCCAAAAAGGCCTTGGCCAAATAGAAGGGGAAAGCCCCTCAAGATCAGACCTCTTTCAAAAAGGTCATATTTCCATCAAATGAGTTTGATCTTGACTCATCCTACGGACACATTGATAGGCCTACCTATGTAGAGCCAAAGTCCCTTTATCAAGGATGGACTCGCCGCAGAAATTTTGGTGAAAGTGACTTTAAGGCACCTTATGAAGAAGTGATTCTTCAGAGCTATGGTCCTTTCAATCATGGTCATAACTTCAAGAAAGCACCAAAGGCAAAGACCGTTGTGGAAAATCCTATAAAGGAGAAGAAATCATGTGATTGCCATCATCATGAAGCTTCTTCTTCCAAATATGCTGCCCCTGCTAGACTACAACCTCAAAAGGTCAAGCAGGAGAAGATAAGGCAAAGATACAACAGATTTGACTGTTGGTGCTGTGGCAAAATTGGTCACTTTGCCATTGATTGATGGTTTAATCCCAGAAATGCTGCAACCCCTCTGTTGGCAATATGAGAAAGACCACTCCTGAAAGAACTAGTGCCTAAACACCTAGAGGGGGGGGGGGGTGAATAGGTTGCACTTAATTTTAACTTTATGGCAGAAACACTGAATTATTAGACCTGTTTATGCAATTCTCTACAGCAATTCAGCACATATACACAGCAATCACAGAATAAGTCACACACAGAGTACACACAGCTTTTATAGTGGTTCCCCAAGGTCTGGGTACATCCACTTTCCCCCTTCGCCGATCTAGTAGTGTACTAGATTCGGCCTAACTTCTCCACTACTTCTCAGATCCACAAGATTATAGCTCAGAACCCAAATAGGTTCCTACAACTCAGAGTGATCCCACTCCTACAACTCAGGCACAAAGCTCTACCACTCAGTCATCACCAAGACCTACACTCAGCCTTCAACAAGGCCTACACTCAAAGAAATGTATCTCCTACACTCAGGCACACAAGCCCTACCACTCAGCCTTTATAAATATAGGCTTACAACTCAGATCCCTTAGGATCCTACAGAAAATAAAGAATACAAAGAATAATAACCACAACTCTGATTGAGAAAGAATAGTTGACTGGCTTCATGATGAGTTCTTGGAAGAACTTTGCAGAGATCAACCTCTCTTGGCTTTCTTCAAAGCTTCTTGAATTAGAACACAGTAGGGTTGTATCTCTAGGCAGATGATCTTCAATCAACTGCTGACTTGAGAATCAGATCTCAATCTGAAACTTTCTTATCGGCCTGGTTCAATAGCTGTCTTCTTAGAATGAGCTTTCTCTCTCCAACTTCTTAGATCTTCACTTGAAGGTCTTCTTCTTATTGTTGTTTTTTTACTTCTATGATTGCTTCAATCAATGATAATCATCCCCTTTTGTTGAAGTAATAAGCCTTTATATAAGCCTTCTTCATGGTGACCGACTGATCCGGTTTCTAACGATCTTCTGACAGCTCTGACAGTAGCAGTTGACCGGTTGAAATGACAGCTGTCAAGTCATCCAGTCACTTCTTGAAAACTCTGTCACTGTCTGAAAGTGTCGAGATAGATAGTCTTTATGTGTCGACACAAATAGACCAAGTGTCGACACAAGTAGACTAAGTGTCGACACTAGCCTTCATGGTGTCGACACAACTCCTTGTGTTGTAGAAACTGCATCTCGACACTACTTCTTCAGAATGTGTCGACACTGATCCTGTGTGTCGACACAAGTCCTTCTTCTTCAATACTTAGTTGATTTCTACTAAGTGTCGACACAACTCCTTTGTGTCGACACATCTTCTTGTGTTGAAACTTGTTAAGTGTCGACACATCTTCTTTGTGTCGACACATGCCTTCTGTGTTGAGACGTTTGCTGAGTGTCGACACATCTCCTTTGTGTCGACACAGTCTTCATGTGTTGAGACTTTGGCTGAGTGTCGACACAGCCTCCTAGTGTCGACACTTGTACTTGAACTTTGTTGAAGTTTTGCTGAGTGTCGACACAGCCTCCTAGTGTCGACACTTTTGATGTCGACAAAGTTCCTCTGGGTGTCGACACTGCTTCTAAGTGTCGAGACTGATTATGTAGACATTTCTTCATTGTGTGTCGACACTTCCTGTATGCGTCGACACTTTACTTCTGGTGTCGACTCTGCATTCCTAGTGTCTACACAATTACTCCAAGTGTCGACACTGCTTCTCTAGGTGTCGACACAAGCCTTCTTAAGTGTCGACACTTTTCTTCTAGGTGTCGACACATGGACTTAGAAACTTTTCCTGCAAACCTGCAGTTACTTAACCTGCACAAAGAAACTCAAAGCACATCAAATACATCTTGATGTATATCATTGAGTAGGGTGAGGCTTCTTCAAATCAGGTACATATATTCCAATGTACCCAACAATCTCCCCCTATTTGGAGAAGTCATAACCCTTAGTCAATGATATACACCATACATAACAAATTCTCAGTATGATGTAAAACAATAATATATGACAGGGAAAATACTTAAACATGCATGAACAGAACATGTATATACAATTAGCTCAGAACAATTAATGTAATAGATGAACATATAATATTGTTCTTACAAATTCCAACATTTTCATTAATCAAAAGTTTACATAGAATTTAATACAAATGATTACAATTTGTAGACTAAAGAAAATGCTATCCTAAGGCTGCTCTGGTTCCTTGATTACAATCCCCTTTCCAGATTGAATCTTTGCTTGAACTGGGGCTTCAGTGTCATCAGCAGCAACAGGCTTCTTCCCTTTAAGATCTTTATTTTTCAACTCTTCAGCTTTGATCTTTTGCCTTTCAAAATAGTGATAAGGCTTGGGAAAATACTTGCTAGGCTCCTGTGCATTAGGAGGTAGCTTTCCCAGTTTAGTCTTCTTCTATACTGTACAATGGCCTCTTGCCTATTCTCATGTTTCCTCCACTCCAGATCAGAATACCACTTGCCTCTATCCAGGATATTGTCCTTAGCAGCCTTCCATGCAGTCAAGATGATATTCCTGGAAGTGGGGCTCCATTGTTCAAAATCAAGTCTCAATTTAGCTTGCTCTCTGAATCTTTTCTTAGACAATTGAGCCTCTTGTTCCTTTAATAAGTCCTCTTGCTCTTTTAGTATAGCCTCTGGCACAGGCTGAACAACTTTCTCAAGAATAATGTTCTGATTTCCCTCAGGAGGACTATACATAGTCTGTATCTCTTTCTGTATCATGTCAAAGTCTGGTGGAGGGTATATCACTTGAGCCACTTTAGCCTGCTCTCATCCAAAGTATGCAGGATTGATTCCAGACTCTGCCACATTATCATCATCACATAAGGGTGGATATCCAAGGGTGGCACTGATGGAATTTGAAATCCACTTTGCATGATCAGAGCCTGTCTTGACTAATACCCTCTCCCCCTTTATTACTTCTCTCTATGTGATCCCTCAGATCATCTTTCTGAAACCTTATCTGGGCATTCAGATAGTTTACTCCATCCTTATAGAAAGGTTTCAACCTTTGGAGCTTTTCAGTGATTAGCTTCTGTGAATCCTGGAGGGTAGAAGTAACAGCAGTGAGACCTTCTTGTAATGCCTGATCAAATTCTGCTTTGGCTGTAGTCAGTGCTGTAGTATGGGCAGAAGCAAGATTCTTCATTTAAGTGACTATCACATTATATGATTCAGTCAAGTTTTCATTCATTCTTATTTGGTTTTCCAGGACATAGCCTTGCTTCACTTCCATATCATCCACTTGTGTTTTAATCTTCTCCTGATGAGTGGCCAGATAGACTACTGCATTTCCTCCCTTATGGAAGCAGTCAGTCATTTCCTTTTTGGTGAGATTGACTTCAAATCTAATAGACTTGATGTCTTGTGCTAGATCAAATTGAAGTGACTTATGCCCTTCATCCATGTACTTTTCTAGAGCTTGTCTTTGCTCATCCAGCTTAATTTGTAAAGTCACCAGCAGTGAACTGTAATTACTAGATGGGGCTGGATGTGGAGCAACTGTCTGTAGGGCTTTCTTATAGTTCTGGCTTCTTCTCTTGAAGACCTGGAACTTCCTCTTCTTGGCTCTAGCAGCCTCCTCATCCTCTGAAGTAGAAGTGCTAGCTATATCCACTCTATCCTTAGGACTAGGAGGTAACTCCTACTCAGTCCTTGGTAGCCCTTCAGCATCTCTTAGCTCCTCAGTATCCTTCCTTGCAGTTTCCTCTACAGTCTCCACATGCTCCCCCTCAATATTTGTCTTCTCCCCCTCAACAGCAGCTATTTCTTTCTCAAGGTCTATCTGTATCAGATCAGGGAATAGCTCCTCTAAGGTGAATTCTTGTTGAGAATGGGCTGGAGAATCTCTGATCTCATCAACCACTTTATCAGTAACAGATGTGTCCTCCATGACAACATCTTGTGCTTGAGGTTGTATCTGTGTTTGCTGATGAACATTAGGTAATGAAACAGTCAAAACTTCATCCTCAATAGGGAAATCTAATTGATTAATGTCAGTTATTACCTCTAGTATCGTTTGGGTAGCTTGTTCACTCTCTAGTGGAGTTGGCTCTTCCACAAGTACAGGCTCCCCCTGGAGTGGATTCAGGTGAATTGGTCTTGCTGAGGGTAGCTCCCCCTGCCTCTGTGCATCTTCTTGTCTTGCTGGATACTGTCCAGCATGTCCTGTATCTTCATCAGAACTGAACACTACTTGCTCTTCAGAGCTGCTAGAGGATTCTTGAGCCACTATGGCTGTTTTCTTCTTCTTCTGCTGGGGTGTGTCCTTTACTGGAGATGGCAGTTCCTTTGTCAGCACTCTATCCCACCTGGAGAAAATTCTCATATCCATTTTCCTCATGTGGTTAATCTTTGAACCTGCAGCTTGGTTCATTACCTCAGGTATACTACCAGCTAGGTATAGACTCAGTATTCTACCCAGATTGGGCTTCTTCATACTTTCTTTTATCTTCTCAAACACAACTGCAGACCAATCAGTATTAAGTTTGAAAATTATCCTAGTCATCAAACTGAACATATAAGCTGAAATTCTGTCATGTCCTCCAGGCTTGCTCAGGATGACCTTGCCAACTATTTCAGACAGAAATTTTCCTTGGATGTTCATTCCTTTTCTATTTAAAACTGATCCAATTTTCAAGTTTGAATCCAGTCCACACCATCTCAATGCTTCTCTAGTCTTAGAAGCAGAGACATCTTCTTCCTCCTTTGTTCTTTGTAGTTGAAGTACCTTCCTCAGACTTTTTGGTGTGACCTTGACTTTGGTCCCATGAACTCTGGACTTAATCTTTAGTCCAGTATCATCTAGTGAAGCTGCACTCAAAAATTCTAGGACCTCCTTCTTCCAGATCTTGATTGGTTCAGATACAAGATATTCCAATCCAGTCTCGACAATTAGGGTTACTACACCTTTGATTTTGGGTTCCGCGTCATCAAAGGCATGTCGCACGAGCTCATATCCTTCATTAACATTCTCTTCTTGCTTGGGCGCCATTAGGGTTTGAAGAAATTTTGAATTTGGAGAAGAGAGATGTCAACACACAAGTTTGGTCTCGAGACAAAGGTGAGCGTGTCGACAAACACTGGGGAAAACCAATTTATACCTTTCTAGAATCGAAGGTGAAAAGGCGCGTCAAAATACATAAATTGTGTCGACACTGTTGAAAAGTGTCGACACTTACTGCTAATGTCTCGACAACTATATGTCGACACAAGTATAGTCGACAGAATATATGTGTCGACACTTATATATGTGTCTACACCACTCAGCTCGACACTTAGTCGAGACTATACTAGACTAATTTAGTGTAAATCCTAACTGTCGACACCACCCTGGATGTGTCGACACCTACCCTGCATGTGTCGACACTAATTCTCTGAAGTGTCGACACAGACATCCTAGATGTGTCGACACCATTTCTCTGAAGTGTCGACACCACTTCTATGTGTCGACACAGAAAACTCTGTGTGTCGACACCATTTTACTTAGCCAATTTTGTAAACTATTCTAAGTTTATCATCCTGTTGGGTATTGTATCCACAACGTACCTGATTTGAAGAAGCCCCTGGACAAGCTAAGGTAAATAGATAATGTATTTGACAAAATATTTCAAGTTGTGATTGCAGTTATTCCACGCTAAGTGCACACCAATGTCAGGGTGCAGTAGGTCAATATACACGGGTCTGCACGATGTAATCCCTCATTGAGCAGATCAGTGTGTTGGCCTACGTGTACTCTCTCTATTGGAGTGCACTTACTTTCAAGTACAGGGCTGTGTTTATGCAAGAGCAGACAAGGAGCAAAGATGAGTCAAAGAGCAGCTCAGAGGCGTAAGACGAAAAATCATCCAAGTAATAATCGACGAGAATCACCAAGTGATTCTCGCCGATTCGGCGAGAATCACCAGTGATTCTCGCCGAATCATCGAGAATCACTGGCTGATTCTCGCCGGCTAAATCAGAGTGCAATCAAGTCAAATTCGACGAGAATCACTTTGTGATTCTCGACGAATCGTCGGGAATCACTTTGTGATTCTCGCCGAATCGTCGGGAATCACTTTGTGATTCTCGCCGAATCGTCGAGAATCACCCTTGATTCTCAACGATTCGACGAGAATCACAGGTGATTCTCGCCGATTTTTACTTGGGCAATTTTCGGGAAAAAGTTGGACCGGATTCTGCCGCTGGCACTATTTTGAACCGGATTTAGGGTTTCTTCTTATGGGACCCACAACGGTCTTTAAGGTGTTTACTTGTGTATATATATACAGGTATTTTTGAACAGTAAAGACACATAGAAAGAAGCCGAGCCGATCTTAACCTAAAATCGCGAAACTGCTCCGCCGCCGCCGTCGCCGCTCGCGCTAGTTGGTCACCGCTTTTGATCGCGATTCTTCCTGATCTTCCGGCGACAGAAGCTTAGCCAAGCTTAGAGTCTCACGTGTCTAACCGGAGATCTCTTGTCTCTTGATTTGTTGATCGGGAAAATCTTCCCCATCCGAATCGATCGAGACGATTGATCCTAGTGTGACCGTTGGTAGACCTAGCTAGCTTCGCTACGAAGTTTGGATCTCCAAAGTACTGCAGCCGCACATCGTTGTCGCCGCTGATCCCGTGAACTAAGCCGCCGCCCATCTTGCCGCCGCCGGTTCCCGGGAGATTCTCTCCAAGAGAGATCTAGGGTTGTGGACTCTTCGTGGACTTCAAAGAACACGTCGTCAACGAAGAGGGACACCTTAGTCTCCAAACGTAGTTTGTATTTCTTGTACATTCTAGTTTACTTTTGTTGTAAAGGAACGTTGGTTCCTAGTTGTACGGGTTGGGTGCAACCCGGGTTGTGGGAGTATTGACTCCTACGTGTGGAAGGGTTCCTTCCGATAGTGCAAGGATTGGATTTCAATCCTGTTGGTGAAGAGACCGAGTCGTCCTGTGTTGGGAGATAGGTCGAAGGGGGAAAGTGGATGTACCCAAATCGGGGAACCACTATAAATAGTTTGTGTACTCTGTTCGCTGTGCTGTTTTATTTTTGTGTGCAGGTACAATTTTAAATTCCGCAAAAACCCTGCACGTCACCTATTCCCCCCCATAGGTGAAGATAGTTGACACTTGGTGGACTTTCAAGTGGTATCAGAGCGAGGTTGCTCATCAAAAAGGTTTACACCTTGAGTAGTATCCTGCCACCAGTGTCAGAAGCATGGAGCTGGATCATGAGATATCGCCAATAAGACTCCCCACATGCACAAAGGAGTATTATCCCGTCTGGAGGATGAGAGTGTCGTATCATTTGGAGGCTATCGATCCTCGAGCATCTTTCATCCTGGAAGAGGGTCCTTTTATTCCTATGAAGACCTCCGACTCTGGAAAGAATATCCAAGTGCCCAAGTGCATTGCTGAGATGTCGGAGACGGAACTTTCATTATTTAATTTGGACAAGAGGATTCGTCAAATTATCATGAATATCTGGTCTGGACCTTCTCGCTCTAGATTGGAAAAATGTGGGTCGGCTAAATCTATGTGGGTGATGATCTCAGAGCTGATGGGGGGGTCAGAGAAAGCTGGAATCTGCTGTCAACCAGAGGATGAAGCCTATGTGGGGGTCCTCGCCTCTGAAGATGAAGGCAAGGATCTATCGGACAGCATCAGAGCTCCAGTGTCCGTGTCAGAGACTGAAGAAGCCAGTGAGGAAAGCAGTTCTGATGAGGATGACACAACGGTCACTGGCGCTAGTGACAATGATTCTGATGAGCAGGTAACTTCTTCATCTTGCCCTGTCTCTCTTGAAGTTCCTGAAGACAGGAACTGTTTGCCATCAGAAAATCCTGATTCCCTGAAGAGAGCCCTTCAGACAAGCAATCTACTTGTTGAGGAGCAAGCGCAGGAGATTGCTCGGCTGAAGATCTTGTTGGTTCTTCAATTGGCATCCAACAAGGTCAAGGACTCTAAAATCTCTGATCTAGAGAGTAGTCTGGAGAATGAGAAAAGGATAGTATCAAACTTTTCCAAGGTTGATGCTATGAAGAGAAAGCAAGAAAATGGGTGGATCTCCCGAATTATCAATTCGTGGAGAAATGGGGAAACGGTATTCCGACCCCCCACTCCAAACAGGAAGGGTACTCATCATGCCTTCAGGTATGATCACAGGAACAATCGTGATCACTGTAAGGGTGATCTGTCCTCATGTGGAGACACTCACAGTGCAAGGGCCGTCATGGCCACCCATGAGAGAATACCTAAGGCTCATTCTGAGCCATTTGTATTCACTTCCACTGCCTCAACTCGGTGTGAATCTGCAGGTATCAGCTCACAGAATGCTTCTCACCACCCGAGGACACAGGAAAGGGAGGTTAGAAGTCATGCTGTAAGTTTTCCTGGGGCCTCAGGAAGGGGGATGCCTGAAAGGAAGGCACCACCTCCCCGGCCTCATGACGCTCGCAACATGCATTCCTTCCACCCTTCCACGTGTCACGGTGGAAGAGGAAATTTTGTGAGGAGATCCTACCCTATCCCGTTTAGACCTAGGACCATGACTAACTCAGTCACTAGATCAGGTCTGAAACGGCGATACAACATTCACCCGTGTTGGTGCTGTGGCAAGGTGGGACACTTTGCCATCGTCTGTTGGCACAACCCCTCTGTGTCAAGGGCAAGGGCCTATCCACATTTTCTGGGCAGAGATAGTCTTCCTGACAGGTTTTCTGAGGGAAGGCATTCAAGTGTTTATACTAACAAGAACCTAGGACCCAATATGGTTTGGGTTCCTAAGGTAAAGTAACTCTCTTTTGCAGGGTAGTCTAGGTTCCCGTAAATATGATGGGAACTAGACAGTAGATGACTCAAGACTAAATTGGAACAAGCGTCTGGAATAACAGATGTGATATCTACATGGGCATACTCACATTGAGCTCCTAATATGTTTTACCAGAGGGACTAAATGATAACTCTCATAATCCCAGGTACTTTTGATCAGTTCCAGGACTTGAGTCATATTGTATCGACATTTACATATATATATATATATATATACTTATATTTACACTTATATGTGTGTACATCTAAGGATAGGTTAACACGATAAACATAAACCATAGATACGTCAATGACGATTTATCGGAAATTCCACTGGTTGATTCGAGAACTCACATCTACAGGCGTAAATCAGTTCGCTGAAAACTAACGAAGATATGTCATTGGAAATCTTGACATCAAGAAACGTCTGGAAAAGCCCGGTTCAAACCCTAAATACATTGTCTTTAAGAAATATACATACATTTCCACTTAGACAAACTAGAAACCCGCTTAACCCGAAGCCTTCCGCCAAACACACGAAAACCGCTAAAATCCCCTTAACTCGTCGATCCTTCATATTCCCGCCGACCCTTCATATTCCGTAGGAATCCCGCAGAAGGACGCTCTCCGCAGGAAACTCGCCGAATCGACTATCTCCGCAGGGGAACTCGCCGACTCTTCCTCTTCCGTCGGCATCCCGCAAGAATCTCACACCTCGTGAAGAATCTCGTCGATCTCGCCGATTCTTCCTTCCAGGAATTTCTCCGCGGTTCCGATCTCTCCCGGTTTCAATTCTTCCTTCCAGGAATTTCTCCGCGTGCACTCATCGGGTGTCCATTATCTTCAACCAACTAACTCCCGTCTACGCTTTTGGGTAACCACATCCTCACCCTTGCTTGGACTTTATTACTAGTGTCGCTTCCCTTTTGACTTTTGATTAAGCGTAGAGTAGGGATTCTCTCCCTAGGTTGGCGATGGCTCCAAGGACAACTGATGGACTGATCACTGGATGTGAGCTGGTTCAAACAGGGTTCTCACATGCCTCTGACGAATTCAGAAACATCATTATTATGCTGGAAGAGGCTGGACTCTCATTCGTACTAGAGCACCCGTGTAAAATCTTGGACAAGGAAGTGCTGGAGTTCTTCGCTACCGCCAGACTCCGAAATGAAGACTCTCTCATCAAGAGCAAGGTTGCAGGGGCAACGATCAAGATGTCTGCAAACAAGCTAACCCAATACTTGTAGCTCACTAGTTCGGAGCACGAGGATTATCTTGAGGAAGAAGACAAAACCAGGACTCTATTATTCTTTGGTCTCGCTCGAGGAACTCGGTCGATAAAGCGAAAGGATATGAATGAAGAAGGGAAACTTCTGTCAGACATCGTCGGGAAGGTACTCATATGCAAACCGGGTTCTCATGACCACATCTCTGCGGACATGTTCAAGATCCTGGTGGCAATTGTCTGCAGAAAAGGATTCAACTGGGGGCATTGCTTTTTGAGAAGATAAAGGACACCCTCAGATCTCCTAGCTTTGGCCGAATCATCAGTCTGTATCTCAATCAGTTGAACGGAGATAAGTATGACATGAGTAAAGGTGTTCCCTACATTACTTGAAGAAAATGGACTCGAGTGTTTTTTGACAGATGGGAGAGGCACATTGGGCAGGCTGCCGTGGTAGAACAACAAGAAGTATCTCCAGCCGAGGACGGAACTGTGGCTGATTCCGTAGTAATCCCCAGTGAAATTCCTGATGCTCTGACTGCAGGAATTGAGGGGGAGCCTCTACCCGCTTATGATGATATCGTATCTGACATCTCCCTGCTAGCCAGAGATGCAGTGACAGATATACAAGAAGAAAGTGAAGCTGTAGAGGAGACTGCTGACGAAGGGTTGGAAGATGATGCTGATGAGAATGATCTCATGGATGATGAAGGTAAGGAAGAAGGCAATGAGGGACAGGAAGCTTTGGAGACTCAGGATATCACTGAAGTTCCATCTGACAAGCACGCTCCTGAGATCGTTCCTGAGATCATTGGTGCAACAGTGGAGGGGGAGTCTGAGAAATCTACAGAGGCCGCAAGAATTCCCCCCTTAGAGACTGTGCTCGTGTCCAGCTCTACAGGTGCATCTGATGAAGAGCAAGGCCAAGGAGTGCCTCAGGCTCATCCACTACGAGATGATCTAGCCAATCACACCGTGAATGTCATTCAGGGAATTGTGGATGAGCTCAAAGCATCTTTTGAGAAAGCTCAAAATAAAATGTTGAACAGAATTAAGAAATCAGAGAATCTCATGCTCAAGAACATGGTAGAGATCAATCATAAACTGGACGTGATGGAAAAGAAGTTTGAAGATAAGTATACAGCGGCTGGCCAAGCTGTCACTCTTCTTATGGACGGATTGAAAAAGAACACCGATACTCTCGCCGTAGTGAATCAGAATGCTCATGTCGTAGCAAATAACATTCAAAAGTTTGATGGCAATATGGTAACTCTTAACACCAATCAACAAGCCTTGGCCACTGAATTCTCCAGGACTACAAAGCATATTGATGAGTCACTGCATTCTTATGCAAACTCCATTGCAGAAGCCGAAAAGGGGGAGATTACCCTCTCGGCTAAGGCTAAGGTGGTTGTTGGGTTTCTCTATGAGGATGTCACAACACTTGTGCACGCAGCGGAAGAATAAAACATCAAGAAAACCCAAAAGAGATGGGATCGGGCCATAATAGTTGAATCAAGAAGTTAACATGCAACTAGGCAAAAATTACCTCGGTAGCGTTGAGTCACAACTCAACGGAGATGCTCCAAACTTTGATTCCTGCTGGTGGCGAGTTGTACGTGGAATAATGTCCACGTCTCTGCAGAAATCCACACGAGCGGGAGAACGCCGAGCTTTCCGTCGCACGGAAGATCGGGAAGAACGATGACCGCACCTTGCTATTCCACGGACTGCTAGGTCCGCGCCAGGAAGAGCAACACCAGCGACGATCGCCGGAAAGGAGGAGGTCGACGGAGCGAACACGGCGGTGGCGGAACACTTCCGTCGGCGGCGGGATTCGGGATCGGCGGAACGAGCGGAATGGCGGAACGCTTCCGTCGATTTCGATTCGATCAGCCAAGAAAGATATATCCCGAAAAACCCTAAGTATTCTATTTATACCTAAAGTATAAAATAGACTTAGGAGTGTCGCTATCCGCAGACCACCCAAGAATAAGGGTTCCAGAATCGGCGAGAATCACCAGCCGATCGGTGAGAATCGATCGTCGAGAATCACTAAGGATCGACGAGTATCGGCTAGGATCGGCGAGAATCGGTCGGCGAGAATCGGTCGGCAAGAATCACCAGCAGATTCGGCGAGAATCAATCAGCGAGAATGCCCGATGATTCATGTCGAATCGTAGGTTGACGATTCTCGTCGATCGTCGAGAATCACCGACGATACACGTCGAACAGGGTCGACGATTCTCGTCAATCGGCGAGAATCAGAGTACACTACTCTACGATTCTAGTCGATCGGCGAGAATCTGAGCACCAATCCACCAAGGCAACACTTTGCCCAACCCGACTCTCCTTTAAGGCAACACTTTGCCCAAAACCCTATTCAGGTCGGTGATTGGTAACCTTTACCAACACAGTCAATCATCCAACTTCTCCACATCTCTTATGTGCGACCCTGCAGGCTCATATCGCGTTGGCAGTGAGATTACATGTTTGACCATTTCCAGATCACCATGGTAACTCCAACAGACTCCCACTTGATCTTGAAAGTATCAAACCAAAAACCTCACAAACAGTGAGCGACATCTAGCAATGCATCATTGCTCCCCAAGCAATAAGAGTTTATAACTCATAAGCCTTTATGACCAATGTATCAGCGTTGTCTTTGTCCCTTTGTCCCTTACATCCGGAAAGAACTAGAGGCATGGACCGTGTCACCCTCGTAATAGCTCAATCCAAGTTTCTTGATCCAGGACGGACTTCCACAGAATGGTGAGTCCAATATCACATATTGACTCAACCAAGCATGGCCATGCATTTCTCAGTCCAGTTCCATCAAGGGGCCCATGGATGCAACTCCTGTCATACAGGAGGACAAATCCCATATCTGCTCACACACAAACACCCAAGTGATTCGTAACATGCCCAACAACCACTCTTATCATCAACCTTTCTCAAGGAAGACTTTAGATGGCATCAAAGCACGCTCTTCCTCACTTGATGAATGCTGTGACTTCAGGTCAAAGGACCACAACACCATTGTCAATTGAGGCCTACTCATGACACGATTGGATGACAATCCACAGAGTGGCCTCAGGTTGGGTCTGTCCAGTACAACTTGTTCACTAACAAGTACCCACGTGATGACTTGATATCACAATATCATGACCTGTGAGAACCGGTCATCAGTCAATACACGTGCTAGTCTTTATGTACCATCATCACCCTTAGCTTCTATGATGATACTCGACCAGGGACCTTTTAAGAATGAAGCTTCAAATAAATCATAGGCTCTCACATTCAAGTCACGTACTTGATGTCCCATGGAAGCGAACATTCTAAGGGTATCTATTATGTTAACATTTAACTATCACATAGAAAAATTCATAATAAAAGAACTTGCCATTAATTATAAGAGAAAAACTAGGTACATTGTTCATCATATGAACAAACAGCCAACAAAATACATGTTAACATGCAATCCACAAGATTCTCACTAGAGTTGATCGTTTAGGTATCGTATACCCATCGATCTAGTATGACCATCATGCTTTCTCTGCGCGAGAGGCTTTGTTAGTGGATCCGCAATATTCTCCTCATTCGGCACTCTGCAAATGTTCACATCTCCTAGTTCGACAATCTCACGAATAAGATGAAACCGCCGAAGTATGTGCTTGGAGCGCTGATGGGATCTAGGTTCCTTAGATTGTGCAATTGCACTATTGTTATCACAGTAGAGAACTACGGGACCAACAATGCTAGGAACTACATCAAGCTCGCCGATGAATTTCCTAATCCATACAGCCTCCTTCGCTGCATTAGCTGCAGCGATATACTCGGCCTCTGTTGTAGAATCAGCAACTGTCTCTTGCTTGGAACTCTTCCAGCTCACAGCTCCTCCATTCAGGCAAAACACAAAACCTGACTGAGACTTGGAGTCATCTCTATCAGTTTGGAAGCTAGCATCCGTGTAACCACTTACAACGAGCTCTTCCTCTCCACCATACACCAAGAACACATCCTTAGTCCTTCTCAAGTACTTCAGGACATTCTTGACTGCAATCCAGTGATACTCACCGGGGTCTGACTGATACCTACCAGTCATGCTCAAAGCAAAGGAGACATCGGGTGGAGTACATAACATCGCGTACATGATTGATCCAATTGCTGAAGCATATGGAATCAACTTCATGCGGTCCTTATCTTCACAAGACTTTGGACACTGGTCCTTAGAGAGATTCACACCATGAGACATGGGCAAAAATCCTTTCTTGGACTCAAGCATGTTGAACCGCTTCAACACCTTTTCGATGTACGTACTCTGGGTCAAACCCAGCAACTTCTTCGATCTATCTCTATATATCTTAATACCGAGTATATAAGTCACTTCACCCAAATCCTTCATTGAAAAGCAGTTCCCTAGGTTGTTGTTAACAACTTTCACGGTAGGAATGTCATTCCCAATCAACAGTATGTCATCTACATACAATATCAGGAAGACAACAATGCTCCCACTGATTTACTTGTAAACACAAGGCTCATCTTCATTCTTGATGAAACCAAACTCTTTGATTTTCTCATCAAAACGAAGATTCCAACTTTGAGAGGCCTGTTTCAGTCCATAGATGGACTTATTCAGCTTGCATATTTTGGTGGCTTCATCTGGGGATACAAAACCCTCGGGTTGTGTCATATACACTTCCTCAAGGAGGTTTCCATTAAGGAAAGCCATTTTGACATCCATCTGCCAATTCCCATCCATGTCGATCTTCTTCTTGAAGACCCACTTGCACCCTATGGGTCGTACCCCTTCAGGTGGTTCCACCAAGTTCCAAACTTGGTTTGCATACATGGAGTCCATTTCGGATTTCATAGCCTCAAGCCATTTGTCGGAATCCGGTCCATTCATAGCCTCTTGGTAGGTTGCTGGCTCATCATCATGATCCATAAGCAACACATTACCTATTTGAGACACGAGAAATCCATATCTCTCCGGCTCAAACCTTGGTCTACCAGATCTACGTAGGACTTGTGTTCCCTGATCAGGTTCTCTAGCTACAACATCTTGTAGTCCTGTCTCAGAATCCAATTCCGGTTCATTCACTACATGTGGTTCTTGAACTTCTTCAAGCTCTACCTTTTCAGTCTCTCTTGATAAGAACTCTTTCTCCAAGAAGACACCAGTACTTGCGACAAACACTTTGCCCTCGGACGGTAGGTAAAAGTAATACCCTTTCGTTTCCTTAGGATATCCCACCAGATAACATTTATCCGATTTGGGTTCCAGCTTGTCAGGCATTTGACGTCTCACGTATGCCTCACAGCCCCAAATTTTAATGAACGACATACTAGGATGCTTCCCAGTCCATATCTCATATGGTGTCTTCAGAACCGTTTTCGTTGGAGCGCGATTCAATGTAATTGCAGCAGTCTCTAAAGCAAAACCCCAAAAGGAAACAGGCAAGTCTGCATGACTCATCATCGAACGTACCATGTCTAACAGTGTACGATTTCTCCTCTCAGACACACCATTATGTTGTGGTGTTCTAGGTGGAGTGAGCTGTGATATAATACCACACTCTTTCAGATGATCACGGAACTCATGACTCAGGTATTCGCCACCTCGATCAGATCGGAGTGCTTTAACACTTTTACCCAACTGGTTTTCTACTTCATTCTTGAACTCTTTGAACTTTTCAAAGGTCTCAGATGTGCACTTCATAAGATACACATATCCGTATCTACTGAAATCATCAGTAAATGTAACAAAGTAGAAATACCCACCTCTAGCCATGGAACTCATGGGTCCGCATACATCACTATGTACAACACCCAAGAGATCCTCAGCCCTCTCAGTATAACCAGTGAAAGGAGCTTTAGTCATCTTGCCTAACAAACAAGATTCGCATCGCTCAAATGATTCATAATCAAATGAGTCCAAAAGTCCATCTCTATGGAGCTTGGATATGCGCTTCTCGTTGATATGGCCCAAAGGACAATGCCAGAGAAACGTAGGGTTCGAGTCATTTGTTCTTAGTCTTTTATTATTTTCAACATTACAGATCAGATGGTCCAAGTTCAAAACATAAAGACCATTAAACAATTGGGCTACAGCATAACAAACATCATTCTTAAATATAGAACAACAGTTGTTCTTAATTATAAAAGAAAATCCAATCATGTCCAAACATGAAATAGATATAATGTTTCTAGTTATGGCCGGAACAAAATAACAATTATCTAGTTCTATTACAAGCCCACTGGGCAAAGAAAGACGGTAAACCCCTACGGCTACAGTAGCAACTCTTGCTCCATTTCCAATGCGGAGGTCCACCTCCCCTTTACTCATCAATCTTCTCCTTCCCAGTTCCTGCACATTTGTACAAATGTGAGAACCACATCCGGTATCCAATACCCAAGATGAAGGAGCAGAAAGGTTTATCTCTATAACGTAAACATTAGAAGCGGAAGTCATACCTCCCTTCAATTTCTGCAGACCCTCAATGTACGAAGGACAGTTCCTCCTCCAATGACCAGCCTTGCCACAGTGGTGGCATTTCCCTTCCTTCACCGTGCTTTTCTTTTTCATCAGTGCAGAAGACTTGGGCTCAAGATATGACTTCGGGCCCACCTTCGTCTTCTTAGAGCCCTTGGCCTTGCCCTTGCCCTTATGCACCATCAGTATGGGGCTGGCAGGCTTGGCCTTCTTCATATTGATTTCGGCAGTTCTCAACATGCCTAGGAGTTCGGGCAGTGTCTTGTCTATTTCATTCATGTTGTAGTTCAAGACAAACTGCTCATAACTGTCCGACAACGATTGCAGGATCAGATCTGTGGCCAACTCTTGACCAAGAGGAAAACCCAGCCTTTCAAGGTTTTCTATATACCCAATCATCTTGAGTACGTGAGTCCCTACTGAGTCTTGAACTCCCATCTTGCACTAAAACAACGCTTTTGTGATGTCGAACCTCTCTTGACGAGCCTGCCCTTGAAACATTTTCTTGAGATGCTCGTCAATCTCCTTGCACCCCATGCTCTCATGTTGCTTCTGAAGCTCAGAGTTCATAGTGGCAAGCATAAGGCATTCGACATCTAAAGCATCATCAGTATACTTCTTATAAGTATCCTTCTCAGCACGGGAAGAGTTCCCGGTCGGCACCTCGGGGGCTTCTTCTTCCAAGACATAGAGCTTTCGCTCTTGCCTGAGAACAATTCTCAGGTTCCTATACCAGTCCATGTAATTTGTCCCACTGAGCTTATCCTTCTCAAGGATGGCTCTCAGAGACAAAGTGGAGTGTGAAACACTTGCCATGGAATTCTACAAGAATTTATGCAGAATAAAATCAGTACCAAGATTTCAAATACAATTTATTTTAATTTGGACTTCAATTAAAATACTCCCACTATTTTATTCGAAATGATAGCCCTCACTAACAATTCGGAGAGTTCATGCGAGCTACTCTCTTAGTGGACAAGATCTGTATTTCACCAACACAATGAGTCAGCTTTGGCTTTCCTCTCACGATGCGGTTATTTAGGTAGGCAACGCTTGCCAATTGCATCCTCATGCAATTCTTGTATGGTTGGTGAATAACTCCTTACTCGCATCCATCATATGGTGCATGCCAACCCTATGCCTCTAGGCGCTCAACCTTTGAGGTCACCTAGTTAAGTTGGACCTGATGTCGACAGTGGGATATCACAATTATCTGCTCGCACCCTTACCAAGATAGATTAATGCACCTTGCTTTGGCAAGCCCACACTTCATCGATCGAGGCAGGAAGAGTGTCATCCTTCGGAAGGCATCCGAACACTTAATATTAGATGAAGGGATTTTAATTATATGTTAACAGTTAACCATGATCAACATTTGATCAATGTGCACATCCAAAGAAAAACAATTCTTCTAAAACCACATGCATCCCTTATGTGCACATCCTGACATCATCAACATTTGATAGAAGGAAGGGCAAAATCTGAACATCCGGAAACTTCCAAATCCTCAGATTTACATGCATTGGACAAAGGAAAAGACAACTCAACTTAAAGCAGTAGACAAGCTCATCTCTCTATGTTGGATTCAAAATCCAAAACTTAATCGAGGGATGGTTACTGCTAAGGAGACTACAATTTCTAACAATTAGAAATTCCCACGAAATCCCAGACGTTCTTGGCGGGGTACCAAGACTAAATATAGACATTTAAAACGCTTCTAAATCCCTAGGTTTACACGCACTGGAATAACAAAACTTCCAATACAACAATCATGGCCGAAACCTCCCTCTGATACCACTGTTGGGTTTATCTATGAGGATGGCACAACACTTGTGCACGCAGCGGAAGAATAAAACATCAAGAAAACCCAAAAGAGATGGGATCGGGCCATAATAGTTGAATCAAGAAGTTAACATGCAACTAGGCAAAAATTACCTCAGTGGCGTTGAGTCACAACTCAACGGAGATGCTCCAAACTTTGATTCCTGCTGGTGGCAAGTTGTACGTGGAATAATGTCCACGTCTCTGCAGAAATCCACACGAGCGGGAGAACGCCGAGCTTTCCGTCGCACGGAAGATCGGGAATAACGATGACCGCACCTTGCTATTCCACGGACTGCTAGGTCCGCGCCAGGAAGAGCAACACCAGCGACGATCGCCGGAGAGGAGGAGGTCGACGGAGCGAACACGGCGGCGGCGGAACACTTCCGTCGGCGGCGGGATTCGGGATCGGCGGAACGAGCGGAATGGCAGAACGCTTCCGTCGATTTCGATTCGATCAGCCAAGAAAGGTATATCCCGAAAAACCCTAAGTATTCTATTTATACCTAAAGTATAAAATAGACTTAGGAGTGTCGCTATCCGCAGACCACCCAAGAATAAGGGTTCCATAATCGGCGAGAATCATCAGCCGATCGGTGAGAATCGATCGTCTAGAATCACTAAGGATCGGCGAGTATCGGCTAGGATCGGCGAGAACCAGTCATCGAGAATCGGTCGGCGAGAATCACCAGCAGATTCGGCGAGAATCAATCGGCGAGAATGCCCGATGGTTTACGTCGAATCGTAGGTTGACGATTCTCGTCAATCGTCGAGAATCACCGACGATACACGTCGAACAGGGTCGACGATTCTCGTCGATCGGCGAGAATCAGAGTACACTAATCTACGATTCTCGTCGATCGGCGAGAATCCGAGCACCAATCCACCAAGGCAACACTTTGCCCAACCCGACTCTCCTTTAAGGCAACACTTTGCCCAAAACCCTATTCAGGTCGGTGATTGGTAGCCTTTACCAACACAGTCAATCATCCAACTTCTCAACATCTCTTATGTGCGACCCTGCAAGCTCATATCGCGTTGGCAGTGAGATTATATGTTTGACCACTTCCAGATCACCATGGTAACTCCAACAGTGGCTCCCAGTTTGCTCCCAAGAAATTGGTTTTGGTAATGAATACCTCACTCAACTCAATTTCAAATTTATGATTTTCATTCCCATATGCTCTATTCACCTTAGCTTGTAGGGTTTAGGCTTCTTCAAATAGGGGGAGATTGTTGGGTATTGTATCCACAACGTACCTGATTTGAAGAAGCCCCTGGACAAGCTAAGGTAAATAGACAATGTATTTGACAAAATATTTCAAGTTGTGCTTGCAGTTATTCCACGCTAAGTACACACCAATGTCAGGGTGCAGTAGGTCAATATACACGGGTCTGCAAGACGTAATCCCTCGTTGAGCAGATCAGTGTGTTGGCCTACGTGTACTCTCTCTATTGGAGTGCACTTACTTTCAAGTACAGGGCTGTGTTTATGCAAGAGCAGACAAGGAGCAAGGATGAGTCAAAGAGCAGCTTAGAGGCGTAAGACGAAAAATCATCCAAGTAAGAATCGACGAGAATCACCAAGTGATTTTCGCCGATTCGGCGAGAATCACTAGTGATTCTCGCCGAATCGTCGAGAATCACTGGCTGATTCTCGCCGGCTAAATCAGAGTGCAATCAAGTCAAATTCGACGAGAATCACTTTGTGATTCTCGCCGAATCGTCGGGAATCACTTTGTGATTCTCGCCGAATCGTCGGGAATCACTTTGTGATTCTCGCCGAATCGTCGGGAATCACTTTGTGATTCTCGCCGAATCGTCGAGAATCACCCTTGATTCTCGACGATTCGACGAGAATCACAGGTGATTCTCGCAGATTTTTACTTGGGCAATTTTCGGGAAAAAGTTGGACCGGATTCTGCCGCTGGCACTATTTTGAACCGGATTTAGGGTTTCTTCTTATGGGACCCACAACGGTCTTTAAGGTGTTTACTTGTGTATATATATACGGGTATTTTTGAACAGTAAAGACACACAGAAAGAAGCCGAGCCGATCTTAACCTAAAATCGCGAAACTGCTCCGTCGCCGCCGTCGCCGCTCGCGCTAGTTGGTCGCCGCTTTTGATCGCGATTCTTCCTGATCTTCCGGCGACAGAAGCTTAGTCAAGCTTAGATTCTCACGTATCTAACCAGAGATCTCTTGTCTCTTGATTTGTTGATCGGGAAAATCTTCCCCATCCGAATCGATCGAGACGATTGATCCTAGTGTGACCGTTGGTAGACCTAGCTAGCTTCGCTACGAAGTTTGGATCTCCAAAGTACTGCAGCCGCAGATCGTTGTCGCCGCCGATCCCGTGAACCAAGCCGCCGCCCATCTTGCCGCCGCCGGTTCCGGGGAGATTCTCTCCAAGAGAGATCTAGGGTTGTGGACTCTTCGTGGACTTCAAAGAACACGTCGTCAACGAAGAGGGACACCTTAGTCTCCAAACGTAGTTTGTATTTCTTGTACATTCTAGTTTACTTTTGTTGTAAAGGAACGTTGGTTCCTAGTTGTAAGGGTTGGGTGCAACCCGGGTTGTGGGAGTATTGACTCCTACGTGTGGAAGGGTTCCTTCCGATAGTGCAAGGTTTGGATTTCAATCCTGTTGGTGAAGAGACCGAGTCGTCCCGTGTTGGGAGATAGGTCGAAGGGGGAAAGTGGATGTACCCAAATCGGGGAACCACTATAAATAGTTTGTGTACTCTGTTTGCTGTGCTGTTTTATTTTTGTGTGCAGGTACAATTTTAAATTCCACAAAAACCTTGCACGTCACCTATTCCCCCCCCCCCCCCCCCCCAAAGGTGAAGATAGTTGACACTAGGTGGATTTTCACATCCCTAATTCAATTTTAAATTTATTGAATTTGGTTTCATCTAAGTGCTTAGTATACATATCAGCTAGCTGATTTTCTGTATTTATATACTCTAGGGAAATATCTTCTTTTTCCACATATTCTCTTAGAAAATGGTACTTTATTTCTATGTGATTAGTCCTACTATGAGAGACAGGATTATTTGCAATAGAAATAGCACTAGTAGAATCACAAAATAAAGGTGTTTTACTTACTTGAATACCATAATCTTCTAGCTGGTGTTGTATCCATAGTAGTTGTGCACAGCAGCTTCCTGCAGCAACATACTCTGACTCAGCTATGGAGATAGCCACACTGGTCTGCTTCTTGCTACTCCAAGACACCAGCCTTCCACCTAGAAACTGACAGGTACCTGTGGTACTCTTTCTATCTTCCTTGCAGGCTGCAAAATCTGCATCTGAATAACCTGTCAGTTCAAAATTTCCATTCCTAGGGTACCAAAGTCCAACATAAGGAGTACCCTTAAGATATCTCAAAATTCTTTTGACTGCTGTCAAATGAAATTCTTTAGGGCAAGCTTGGTACCTAGCACAGACACATGTAGCATACATGATATCTGGTCTACTTGCAGTCAAATATAATAGGGAGCCAACTATCCCTCTATACAGAGTTTCATCTACAGGTTTCCCTGCATCATCTTTGCATAAAGACATTGTTGACCCCATAGGAGTTTTCATGGTAGTGGATGATTCCATACCATACTTCCTTATCAATTCTAGGGTGAACTTAGACTGGCATATGGATAAACCATCCTCAGTCTGTCTAACTTGGAGACCCAAGAAGAACTTAAGTTCCCCCATACTGCTCATTTCAAATTGTCCTTGCATTAGTTTTGCAAATGTTTTGCAAAGACTACTTTCTATAGACCCAAATATGATGTCATCTACATATATTTGGACTAGGATGATCTTGCCTCTGGATTCCCTAAGGAATATAGTCTTGTCTATTTTCCCCTTTGTGAATTTATTCTCAATGAGGAAACTAGACAGGGTTTCATACCAAGCCCTAGGGGCTTGTTTTAACCCATACAAAGCCTTCCTAAGTCTATAAACATAATTAGGTTTAGTAGAATCTACAAAACCTGATGGCTGCTCTACATAGACTTCTTCCTTCAGGTTTCCATTTAGAAAGGCTGACTTAACATCCATTTGATAGACCTTAAATCGTTGGAATGTTGCAAAGGCAAGGAACATCCATATTGCTTCCAGTCTTGCTACTGGAGCAAAGGTTTGATCAAAATCAATATCTTCTTCCTGTCTATATCCTTTAGCAACAAGTCTAGCTTTATTCTTTATAATTATTCCATTCTCATCCAGCCTGTTCCTAAAGATCCACTTAGTTCCAATTATGTTGTGATCCTTTGGTTTAGGAACTAGCTCCCAGACCTTGCATCTTTTGAACTGGTTCAGCTCCTCTTGCATAGCCTCAATCCAATGAGGGTCTAGGATTGGTTCTTCAAATTTCTTTGGCTCTACTTGGGATAAAAAGCTGGAGTAGAGAACTGAACTTAGATTCCTACTCCTTGTTTGTACCCCTTGTCTGAGATCTCCAATAATTTGATTGGCTGGATGATCTTTTAAATGCCTATTTGCTGGAGGCAGCCTGTCTTCTGATTGTACACCTTTAGCTTCTTCATTCAGCTGCTCCCCTTGGTCTTCTTCAGCAACAAGAGTATCTTGTACTCCCCCTGGACAGCAGCCACTATCATCCACTTGCTGACTTGTAGAAGGACCTTCAGTTAAGGTAAGCTTGTCCATCTTCTTAGTTACACCTGTAGAGCTGCAAACACTTCTAGGCAATTCATTGTTAATGAGTCTAGTTTCATTAAAGACTACATGAACTGACTCTTCTACAACTTGAGTAATCAAGTTGTAGACCTTATAAGCCTTACTGTTGTTGTTGTACCCAACAAAGATCCCGTCTTGGGATTTGGCAGCAAACTTGGTTAAATAAGACTTACCATTGTTAAGTATATATCATTTACAACCAAAGATCCTGAAATAGGATAGATTTGGTTTTCTGCCCTTCACAATCTCATAGGGGGTCTTATTGTAGCTCTTGGTGATAGTAGCCCTATTAATTACATGACATGCAGTGTTTACTGCCTCAGCCCAGAAATATTCTGGGAGAGATGTGTCACTTAATAGGGTTCTACCAGCTTCTACCAAGGTTCTATTTTTCCTTTCAGCAATACCATTTTGCTGAGGTGTTCTTGGTGAGGAAAATTCCTGAAATATCTCAAACTCTTCACATAGCTTTGTCATACTATCAGACTGGAATTCTGTACCATGGTCACTTCTTATTTTGACCACTGTACTGTCTAACTCATTCTGAATTTGTTTGACAAAACTATAAAAGATACTATGAGTTTCAGATTTTTGCCTTAGGAAGAATACCCAGGAATACCTTGAGTAGTCATCAACTACCACAAATGTATAGACCTTCCTACCTAGGCTGTGAACTGGCATAGGCCCAAAAAGATCCATATTCAAGAGGTATAGGCACCTCACAGCATCTTTGTTCTCAATGCTATTAAAGGTGGATTTGGTTTGCTTGCCCTTTTGACAAGCTGAGCAAATCCCATCCTTTATACACTTAACCTGAGGATCATTCCTCACTAACTCTTTGCTAAAGAGTTGTCCAATTGTCTTGTAGTTAAGATTAGCCAGCCTCTTGTGCCATTTATCACAATGTGAGACTTTCTCATCAGCTACAAGATAAATAGGAGAAACAATGATCTCACTCATAATGTCTAGGCAATAGACATTTCTCTTCCTATATCCTGTCAGAATGATCTTTTGATCACTTGACCTACTGATATGACAACCATCCTTGACAAATGAGATGTCATATCCTAAATCACTCAGCTGACTTATGCTAATGAGGTTATATTTCAAACCCTTTACATAAGCCACTTGAGTAATTGTAATTAGGTTGCTAGAAATGTTACCAAAGCCTTTGATGATTCCTTTTTCTGAACCACCAAAGGTAACTTTAGGACCATCCTTGATTGGTGTATAGTCCTTCAGCAATCCCCTAGTTCCAGTCAAGTGCCTGTAATATCCACTGTCCAAGTAACATATTGGGGCATGGCCACTTGGACTCACCTGCAAAACAGATTACTTAACCTTAAAACCCAAATAATTCTTGGGTCCTTGGTGCAAGTTAGTCTGACTCTTAACAAAACTACCTATATCTTTTCTAGCAGACAGTTTGCTACTCACTTTGGCACTTGAATTATGCCAACAATCTGTGGCAAAGTGGCCTACCTTGCCACAACACCAGCACTCAAATCTGTTGTACCTTTGTTTAGGTACAACCCTAGCTATAGTATCTACAGCAGGCTTCATGTTGAGTACTATGGCTTTGCCCTTAGACTTGGACCTAACTGTCCTGGCAAGTTTTGTAAACCCCAATCCAGTCTTACCCTTTTGAGGAATAAACTCATCTATCGAAGGTAAAACTGATTTTGGTTTAGAAAAACTTGCTACAATATCTCTCTCCTTCTGAAGTCTAGTCTCCAGATTTCTGATTTGATCATTCTTGAATGTAATAGTCCATATCTGAATAACAGTAATGTTCTTCAGTCTGGCTATTTCATTTAGTTCCTGATCTAATAACTTGTCAAAATCTGTTGCAGCCTCTTTAAGACTAGCAATCTCCTTAGCCTGAGTTTTGGCCAAGAGTTTGCTTTTCTTCAAAGCCTGCAACAATACTCTATATTCATCAATCAACTGATGAATATCTCCTTCAGATTCAGATCCACTCACATCACTTGATGCTGATATATCTGAATCTGACCCAGTACTAGAAATTGAACTTGAAGAACAATTTTGTACCTGACTAGGTCCAGGCTGATCCTGGATTTTGTCTCCTTCTGATAAGGTCATCAGTCCCTTTCACTGAATGTCCTCATGCTCATAAATTGAGTTCATTAGCTGCATGAACTCATTTTATTCTTCTTCAGCAAACAAGCCAATATAGGCTTCAGCTTCTGAATCTGTTTCTGAGGATGACATATCAGTCAGAATTTTATCCTTCTTGGCAACAAAGGACCTTTCCTTTTTGCCCTTGAACTGTGTCTTCTTCTTGTCAGTGGACTCTTTCCTCTTTTCTGGACAATCAGCTATTACATGTCCTTGTCTATTGCAACAATAGCATACTATCTTTGAGGATGTAGTTTTACTAGACTTGGACTTTCTCCTGTCATTCCTTGATGACTTCCTGTTCTGATAATAGTCATCTTTTGTCTGTGAAGTGGATGGCTTGGACCTCCACTGCTTCTTCTTTAGAAACTTCTGAAAGTGCCTAGTAAATGCAGCAAAATCTTCATCACTTTCACTACTTTCTGACTTCTTACTATCTGAACTTTCTGATACTGTCTCAGCAACTATTTGTGGTGGAGATGGAGACTTGATTTTATATTCCTAGTGGCTTCAGTCTTGAAGGACACATCTCTTTCTTTGTGCTCCACCCTAGTAGACTTTTCTTCCTCCTTCCTTACCATTAACTGCATCTCATAAGATAACAGTTTTCCAAACAATGTTGGAGGAGGTATATCAGCTAGTTTGGCCATTTCCCTTATGGCACAAATCTTAGTATCCCAGTCTTTAGTTAGGGATCTCAAGAACTTATCATTCAGCTCATAATTACTGAATTATCTTCCATAGGACATTAACTCATTAACAATCCTATAGAATTTCTTATAACACTCAGTAATGCTATCAGACCTGCCTTGTCTGAAGCTTTCATACTCTTGATTTAATAAAGACTTCCTGTCTTGGCTAACTTCTTCAGATCCCTCCATGTAAACTATCAGTGTGCCCCACATTTCTTTTGATGTTTTACAATGTATCAGATTCTGAAATGTGGCATCATCAATTGCACTTACAATAATATTCTGGGCCCTCTTGTCCATAGTGGCCAGAATAATCTCATCTTTTGTCATTTCTGAATAGTCTTTGGGAGTTCTCTGATTTGCATCTAGAACAGATACTTTCATTGGCACATATGGCCCTTCTTTGACTGTAATGTAAATTCTGGGGTCAGAGGCTTCCATACAAAGTCTAACCCTTTCTTTCCAAATGCCAAAGATCTCCTTTCTGCAGATTGGCAACTTCATGGATCCTAGCTCTTTGTGATTCTCAGTTGAACCCATTTTCTTGATTCTTGATTATACTGATTCTGCCTACAGGATCTTTACTCAGACTGTTATGTCCTTTTTGAGGAACCTCCCTCTGATACCACTTGAAAGAACTAGTGCCTAAACACTTAGAGAGGGGGTGAATAGGTGCACTTAATCTTTTTAACTTTTATGGCAGAAACACTGAATTATTAGACCTGTTTATGCAATTCTCTACAGTAATTCAGCACATATACACAGCAATCACAGAACAAGTCACACACAAAGTACACACGTCTTTTATAGTGGTTCCCCAAGGTCTAGATGCATCCATTTTCCCCCTTCGCCTATCTAGTAGTGTACTAGATTCGGCCTAACTTCTCCACTACTTCTCAGATCCACAGATCTTACAGCTCAGAACCCCAAATAGGTTCCTACAACTCAGAATGATCTCACTCCTACAACTCAGGCACAAAGCCCTACCACTCAGTCTTCACCAAGACCTACACTCAGCCTTCAAAAAGGCCTACACTCAGAGAAATGTATCTCCTACACTCAGGCACACAAGCCCTACCACTCAGCCGTTATAAATATAGGCTTACAACTCAGATCCCTTAGGATCCTACAGAAAATAAAGAATACAAAGAATAATAACCACAACTCTGATTGAGAAAGATGAGTTGACTGGCTTCTTGATGAGTTCTTGGAAGAACTTTGCAGAGATCAACCTCCCTTGGCTTTCTTCAAAGCTTCTTGAATTAGAACACAGTAGGGTTGTGTCTCTAGGCAGATGATCTTCAATCAACTGCTGACTTGCGAATCAGATCTCAATCTGAAACTTTCTTATCAGCCTGATTCAATAGCTGTCTTCTTAGAACGAGCTTTCTCTCTCCAACTTCTTAGATCTTCACTTGAAGGTCTTCTTGTTGTTGTTGTTTTTTTACTTCTATGATTGCTTCAATCAATTATAATCATCCCCTTCTATTGAAGGAATAAGCCTTTATATAAGCCTTCTTCATGGTGACCGGCTGATCCGGTTTCTAACGATCCTCTGACAGTTTTGACAGTAGCAGTTGACCGGTTGAAATGGCAGCTCTCAAGTCATCCAGTCACTTCTTGAAAACTCTGTCACTGTCTGAAAGTGTCGAGACAGATAGTCTTTATGTGTCGACACAAATAGATCAAGTGTCGACACAAGTAGACTAAGTGTCGACACTAGCCTTCATGGTGTCGACACAACTCCTTGTGTTGTAGAAACTGCATCTCGACACTGCTTCTTCAGAATGTGTCGACACTGATCCTGTGTGTCGACACAAGTCCTTCTTCAATACTTAGTTGATTTCTGCTAAGTGTCGACACAACTCCTTTGTGTCGACACATATTCTTGTGTTGAAACTTGCTAAGTGTCGACACATCTTCTTTGTGTCGACACATACCTTCTGTGTTGAGACGTTTGCTGAGTGTCGACACATCTCCTTTGTGTCGACACAGTCTTCATGTGTTGAGACTTTGGCTGAGTGTCGACACAGCCTCCTAGTGTCGACACTTGTACTTGAACTTTGTTGAAGTTTTGCTGAGTGTCGACACAGCCTCCTAATGTCGACACTCTTGATGTCGACAAAGTTCCTCTGGGTTTCGACACTGCTTCTAAGTGTCGACATTGATTATGTAGACATTTCTTCATTGTGTGTCGACACTTTCTGTATGTGTCGACACTTTACTTCTGGTGTCGACTCTGCATTCCTAGTGTCGACACAATTACTTCAAGTGTCGATACTGCTTCTCTAGGTGTCGACACAAGCCTTCTTAAGTGTCGACACTTTTCTTCTAGGTGTCGACACATGGACTTAGAAACTTTTCCTGCAAACCTGCAGTTACTTAACCTGCACAAAGAAACTTAAAGCACATCAAATACATCTTGATGTATATCATTGAGTAGGGTAAGGGTTCTTCAAATCAGGTACATATATTCCAATGTACCCAACAACTCCTAATGCTAATATTTGTAGGGGGAGTGTTCTAACCCGAGACCAAGGACCCAAACATATTTGGGTTCCTAAGGCAAACTGATTGTGATTGCAGGTATGTCCAAAGGCCACCAAAATGTCAATCTGGTATTTGGATAGTGGATGCTCTTGGCATATGACCGGGACTAGAAGCCTACTTCAGAACTTCTCTCCAGTCTTGAATGGACCAAAGGTTATCTTTGGAGGTTCAGACCATGGAATAACTAGGTTACAGTATGATTACTAACGGTAGTGTATCCTTCTCGGATGTAGCATATGTTGAAGGTTTGGAACACAATCTTATAAGCATAAGCCAACTCTGTGATAAAGGATACATAGTTAAGTTTCACGCTAATAAGTGCTTGATAAAATCTATTGACAATATGGAAACGATTCTGTCTGACACTCGAAGCAGAAACATATTTTGCTTAAATTTCATTTGTATAGACTCTTCTACACCAGTGTGCCTTTTAGCAAAAGATAGTGCATCTCTTGGTGACCAATGACACAAGATACTAGCACATATTAATTCCAAAAGTATTAATAATTTATTCTCAATGAACTTAGTACGTGATGCCACAAATGTCAAGTACGTCAAAGATAGATCTTGTAAAGCATGTGTAAAAGGCAAGCAAACAAGGGCTACCTTTAAAAGCGTTATCGGCAAAGATTCTAATAGATGCTTACATCTACTACATATGGACTTGTTTAGTCCACTGCAAATTAGAAGTCTGGGAGGTAAGGATTATACGTTAGTAATTGTTGATGATTACTCGCGCTTTGCGTGGGTGTTTTTTCTGAAACACAAGTCAGATACCTTCGACATCTTTACTAATTTTGTTAGGTAAGTCTAGAATGAATACAACTGCTTCATAGTTAAAATCAGAAGTGACAATGGAACAGAATTCAAGTTTGGGGCCATGACAGAATTTTGTGAAAGCTTGGGTATCTTTCATGAGTTTTCCTCTCCTCGTACTCCGCAATAGAACGGAGTGGACGAGAGAAGGAATAGGACACTCATAGAGGCCTGCAGGACCATGTTGAGTGATGCCTCACTACCGGAATATTTCTGGGCTGAAGCCGTCAACACTGCATGTCACGTGCAAAATCGAGCACTCATAAACAAAAACCACGATAAGACACCTTACAAATTTCTAAAGGGCAGGAAACCAACTGTCTCATATTTTAGAATTTTTGGTTGTAAATGCTTCATGCTTAACAATGGTAAGTATCATACTACCAAGTTTTGCGAAAAGAGTTTTGAAGGTATTTGTAGGATATAGTAGCTATAGTAAGGCATACAGGATATTTAATAGAAAAACCTTGTTCGTAGAGGAATCAATACATGTTGTATTTGATGAGACGAACTTGCTGCAAGGCAACTCTTCTAGTGTGCTTACTGAAGATGCAGGTACAAAGTTGAAAGAACTCAGCTTGGATGAAGCATCTGAAGACAAAGGTGAAAAGTTCATCAAGATCACCACTCCAACCCCTATTGGAGAGGTTGATGATCCAGATGAAGAAATTGTGTAAGATGATGAAGTCACTCTAGTGATTGAAGAGAATCCAGATGCAAGGACTCTAGAGCTTAGACATCTGAAGGATCACCCCATGGACCAGATCATAGGAGATCCCCGGGATGGTGTCAGAACTCGTAGAGGTACAAATAACGAAAATTTATATCTAAGTTTTCTCTCGCAGGTTGAACCAAAGAAGTTTGAGGAAGCAAACTCAGATGCATCGTGGATAGTGGCAATGGAAGAAGAACTAAATCAGTTGAAGCGCTGCAAAGTATGGAAACTTGTTCCAAGACCCCAAGGATAAGAACGTTATCGGGACAAAATGGGTCTACAGGAACAAGATAGACGAGGATGGAACGATCATAAAGAACAAGGCCAGACTTGTAGCGAAAGGTTATCGTCAAGAAGAAGGAATCGACTTCGACCAGACATACGCTCCAGTGGCAAGGCTGGAGGCAATAAGGTTGTTCCTAGCATATGCTGCACTCAAAGGCTTCACTGTCTATCAAATGGACGTGAAGTCTGCCTTCCTTAATGGTGACATAATGGAAGAGGTGTATGTGGAACAACCTCCAGGTTTCGTTGACTCTAACTTTCTTGATTACGTTTATTTATTGCATAAAGCCTTATATGGTCTGAAACAAGCTCCTTGAGCTTGGTATGAGACGTTGTCTAGCTTTCTACTTGAGAACAAGTTCACAAGGGGAAAGATAGACAAGACATTATTTCTTAGGGAAATAAAAGGCAAGATTTTGCTAGGGCAAATCTATGTTGACGACATTATCTTTGGCTCTACTGATGATAACCCCTGCAAGAAGTTTTCAAAACTTATGCAAGGGAAATTTGAAATGAGCAGTATGGACGAGCTGAAGTATTTCTTAGTGCTTCAAGCGAAACAATCTGAAGATGGAATTTTCATCTTGCAGACCAAGTTCACTAAAGAGCTAATTAAGAAATTCGGAATGGAGAACGCAACCTCGATGAGGACTCCAATGGGTTCAATAATATCTCTGGACAAGGATGAAAAAGGGACACCTTTTGATGAAACCAAGTACAGAAGCATAATTGGATCCTTGCTCTATCTTACTGCCAGTAGACCTGACATAATGTTCTCAACATGTGTCTGTGCTAGATTTCAGGTGAACTCTAAGGAATCTCACTATGTTGCTGCAAAGCGGATTTTGAGATACCTTAAAGGCATGCCAAATCTTGGCTTATGGTGCCCAATAAGTAATGATAGCGAGCTAATAGGTTTTTCAGATGCAGATTTTGCAAGGAGCAAAGACGACAGGAAAAGTACTTTCGGGACATGCCAATTCTTTGGAAGAAGGCTTATCTCCTGGAGTAGCAAGAAGCAGAACTGTGTAGCAATCTCAACGGCTGAGTTAGAGTACATCTCTACAGGTAGTTGCTGTGCACAACTGCTATGGATAAAGAATCAATTTGAAGATTATAACATGAAGTTCCAGAAGATTCCATTGTTTTGCGACTCTTCCAGCACAATTGTAATAGCCAACAATCCAGTATCGCAGAGCCGGACCAAGCATATAGAGCTGAGGTATCACTTCATCCGGGAGCATATGGAGTATAAGGATATAGATCTACAATATGTTTCTACAGACAAGCAGATTGCAGATGTTTTCACAAAGCCGCTGGATGAGACCAAGTTCTCGTTCTTCAAAACAGAACTTGGAATGCTCAACAATGAAGATTAGAGAAGATGGACTTTCAAGAAGGCTCAAAGTTCAAGGATTTGTCAAAAGTTGGAATTATACAAAATTCTAACTCCTTGACTCGAGTAAGAAGCAACCTACTCGAGTAACAAAATGACCTACTCGAGTAGTCCACTTGACCTACTCGAGTAGCAAAATGACCTACTCGAGTACCTCAACTCACCTACTCGAGTACTTCAGCATACCTACTCGAGTATTTTCAGACACATCTACTCGAGTACCTCATTTCATGTACTTGAGTACCTCATTTCATCTACTTGAGTAATATCAACTCACTCGAGTATATGCCGGGACATTTTTCTTCCAAATTCAAATTTTCTTATGTGCAACCCGAGGCTTATGCCGCCACTTCTAAGGTATGATTTCATCATTTTTATTTTCTTTAGACATAAACCTAGGGTTATATAAATAAGAAATTCCATCAATGTCCTACACGAAATCATTTCCGCTCTCGAGTAGCCGACTGTCTCTTCGCCTTCCATCAATAAGTTGTAGAGCCATGCCATTTCTTTCTCCCCGCCGAAGTTTTCCAAGGATTTCTGAATCATGGCCGCCTCTTCAAAAATTGGTGTTGGTTCTGAATTGGTTGCTGTAACCACCCGGCCCTTTAGACCAAGGCCGCCCGGCCCACCAGTAGCCCATGGACCTTTTAGACCACGGACCACGGTGGTACAGCCGGAATATACCAAGGCCTGCAGGCCGTACACCCCAACGCCTCTCTGGCATGTTTCTCAGCAAACAGTGTGTTGTTGGCGCAGGGATTCGAACCCGCAACCCTTGATAAGAAACCTTCAACAGTTCTCAACACCAACTGAGCTGCAGCTCAGTTGGTGATGAGAACTGTTGAAGGTTTCTTATCAAGGGTTGCGGGTTCGAATCCCTGCGCCAACAATGCGCTGTTTGCTGAGAAACAGGCCAGAGAGGCGTTGGGGTGTACGGCCTGCAGGCCTTGGTATATTCCGGCTGTACCACCGTGGTCCGTGGTCTAAAAGGTCCATGGGCTACTGGTGGGCCGGGCGGCCTTGGTCTAAAGGGCCGGGTCGTTATAAAAAAGTGCACTTTTTAGTAACGACCCGGCCCTTTAGACCAAGGCCGTCCGGCCCACCAGTAGCCCATGGACCTTTTATACCACAGACCACAGACCACGGTGGTACAGCCAGAATATACCAAGGCCTGCAGGCCGTACACCCCAACGCCTCTCTGGCCTGTTTCTCAGCAAACAGCGCGTTGTTGGCGCAGGGATTCGAACCCGCAACCCTTGATAAGAAACCTTCAACAGTTCTCATCACCAACTGAGCTGCATGGAAGTCGGGCGGAAGCCCCCGCAGCGCTCCGACCGCCCGTTCGCCGGCCTTTTCTGCCCGGATCTCCAGTTCGAGGCCGGATTCGGACTCCTCTAGGCTAGATCTGCGTTCCGAGGTAACTAATTTGGGATTTCACCATCCTTTTTTTTCTGACCGATCGGTGTGCGAGTTCTGTTTTGGTTTCATGCTTTGATAGAGTTATTCCTTCCAGATTTCGTGATTAGTGGCTTGCGGCCGGCGGTTTGAGAGTAGGTGTTCGGCTGATTTTCCTTCAAAGGCAAAGCAAGGCAAGTACCCTCTTGCCAAAACAAAAAAATATATATATATTTTCCTTCCCATGTACTGTTTGGTAGTTTGATTCATGCAATTTAGTTGTTTGTGGGACTTGATATATGAATACCATTATGCAAAACCTCATATTGCCTATTTTGATCTTTTTTTCCCGGAACTGAGACAGGTGGTGCCTTATCCCCTTGCAAATTTAACTCATTTCATTCCCGGTGCTATTGATGTCTGTAATTATCTTCCAAAGCTTTGTTCTGCCTTAAGTCTGCCCAAATATCAATTATTGCTGTAATCCTATTTTTTTTTACTTTATTTTTGTGGTAATGCTTGTCCAGATCGGGTTGATTAAATCTTGTCTTAAAGGCTTGTATATCAGTTTGTTGTTGGTTGGGCATATGAGTGGGATTTCGGTTGAAATGCTATCCAGATCTCCTCGTTAATGCTTGGCTTGATCTTCTTGTATTCTTGTGGTAATACCAGTGTCCTGTAAGTAGTTATAAGGAAAACTCCGGTAGGATGTAATCTTTTGTTTCTTGATGTAATTTAAGTATTATCTCTGTTATAATGCTAGTGACCTGAAGCAAAGATGAAAAAGTAGATGCTCTATAGTGATCGATTATGTTAAGGGAAAACTCTCTATATTTTTTTTATACGCTATAGAAATTGTCAAATACCTTTATATTGATAGTATTTGTAGGGTCCAAGGTTAAGGCATTTATGTGGTGTTAGATGCGTGTTTAGTTAACCAACCCCGTCAGCTGCTAGGTAGCTATGACTCTTAGGTGGGTTGCTCTAGTGTAATAGGATTGAGGTGGCTTCTTGGTGGTTCATGGAACTACCAGTAAGGGTTTTCTCCGAGTCACTTAGTGCTGGAGTAGGAGGTGATTTTGAGGTGGGTCGGACCGATGCCGCCACCCTTGTTTTACTTCTTGTCTTATTAAGACAATGTGAGCTGTTTGGTTGAGTTGGACCGATGCCACCACCACAGCACCTTGAGATGTTTAGGCCTGTGATACGTGGTTGGACCGTTGCCACCAGTCTAGGCCCTTATTTCTGATTTTTGTCCATCTCCAGTACTAGGTGGCTCCTTCTGCTCTAGCTTTATACTAGGATTTATTTATTTTTTTGCTAATCCTTCCTGCAGAGATTTGTGAGGCTTGACTTCACCCGTGCACTTGGTGCACCCCTTTTTACTCACTCATGGCGAGTATTTTCCTGCACTCGTTTACTTTAGCTCTTACCCGTTTCACTTCTTCCTTATGCTACTGTTTCTTTTCATATATATATATATATATATATATATTGCTTTGCTGAGGTGTTCTCTTCTTTGAATGTCTCAGGTTCAGGATTATAGCCGACTGTGCGGCTAGGGATTCTTCTGGAGTTTGCTAGTGTTGCAGCTGCTGCTGAGTCTCTTTTCCTCACTCCTGTGAGGTAGTTTCTTTAGACTTGTAGTACAAACATGCCTACTCACCAGTGGGTTCGTGTCAGTTGTTGGCGCCCACTGGTGGTTTCTCTTTTAGACGCTTTGTACTTTGCTTATACTGCTAGATTTTTCCTGTTTTGGAGTTTATTAAACTTGCTTCTGGGATGATTTATGTTAGGTTGCTAGTTATTTTAAAACCTATAAGGAAAATAATTATTATATCATAAACTTAGACAACATGTTTTCCTTTCTAAAAAGCTTAATCACTATTTTCAAACCACGTAAAAAGGGTATTTCCTATATATAATATATAAAATTAAATCTAGGGTCTTGCATAGCCTTAGGCGTCCCCTGGGGACGCTTAAGCATTCTCTTAGGATGTTAAAAAGATGAATAAAGTATTTTTCCGCTACGTATATGTATAATTTTGAAGGGTGGACTAGTTGATCCACGAAGCCGAGGGATACGGCCTCTAAAATATAATTGATTTTCACATCATTAAAGCTTTTGACCTATCATAGTCTTAGTAGTTGGTGGTTGCCTGAGCGTCGACAGATATCCCCTGTCCGACGTGGCATCACAACACGCGTTTTCTTCTACTCTGATATTTCTTAAATTTCGGAGAAAATGCGGGTTGTGACAGTTGGTATCAGAGGGAGGTTGCTTGATAATTTGTCGGGCAACCCTTCCTTTTAGGTATTAGAAGTTTAGCATCATGTCATACACACACCGATATGTCATCAGCACGTCTTGGTTGAAGCACGAACACTACACTCATAGCATAACATGAAGTATACGGGGCATATTATGTAGTATGGGATGCATAATATGTGTTCGTATATGGATCCACCATAGGAGGCAACATGTGAGGGTTATGTAGTATGGGATGCATAACCTCACCACATGAATGCGACTAGCACGTTTTCTTTTTCGTTGCATGAAAATGTTATGTAGTATGGGATGCATAACATTTTCATGTGTACGCCGCGCATAACATGCATTAGGGCCTTTTTAGAATGCATAGCACAATAATGCATAACATAACATTGCATAAGCACAACGTGCCAAGCTAAAGACTTGCAGGATGACATATGTACACACATGGTTTTGAGTCAAAAAGATTATAAATTCATGCATACTCGATTTAAGCACAAGAGTTAGTGTGATGGTGGTGAACAATCTTAGGTTAAGCATGACATTATTTCCCCTGTATAAATATATATATACATATATAAAAACCCCAGAGCAAGTTGGCAGTGAAAGCAAGTACTTATGTAGGTTTGTCTGTATCTGTTGTTTTGTCCTAGTAGTTGAACTAGGTTCTGATGATTGTTTGTTGATCTTTTTAGGATGGCGCCTAAGCGTAGAGTGGCGAGATCGACTCCCCAATCTGAGGGCGGGTCTTCTGGTGCTCAAAGCGGTACAGTTATGGAAAGTCTGAGGCAGAGCAATGAGGCTCTATCGAGGCAGATGGTGGACGTTCAGTCTCAGATCCAGTCCCTGTTATCTGTGGTGGCAAGACTAGCCCCGAGAGCGCAGGACCCTGCTGCGGGTTTAGCTTTTCCCACACCTCCTGCACCCCCAGCCCCTTTGGTGCCTCCAGTGGTGGTGCCCCCGGAGATGGCTTTCATCACTCAGTTCCAGCGACTGCGACCCCCGACCTACGATGGTAAGGCGGACTTCATGATATTGGATGACTGGTTGATCACCATAGAAGAAATGTTTCACTACTCTGGAGTGTCTGAGGATCAGAAGGTGATGCTGGCCGCCTATCAGCTGAAGGGGTTAGCGAAGAGCTGGTGGATGAGGGAGAAGGAGGGAATGGTAGGAGGAAGCACTTGGGCTTCCATCAAG
Organism: Platanthera guangdongensis; assembly: GCA_039583875.1. Classification (NCBI taxonomy): domain Eukaryota; kingdom Viridiplantae; phylum Streptophyta; class Magnoliopsida; order Asparagales; family Orchidaceae; genus Platanthera; species Platanthera guangdongensis. The sequence goes on from CM077153.1 coordinate 210,166,276, forward strand.
GAGATTTTGATGCGGAAATTTCTAACATCAGTGGAGCGAGACAGGCTGATGAATGATTTCTTGCATCTGAAGCAGAGGCAGCTCTCAGTCAGCGAGTATGAGATTGAGTTCAGCAAACTCAGTCGCTTTGCCCCTAGTTTGGTGAGCTCAGAGGAGGATAGAGCAAAGCGTTTCCTCGATGGCCTGCGGAGCGATGTACAGCATCTAGCGGTGGCTCATGGAGCGGTGAGTTATGTTGGGGCAGTGGAGGTCTCTTTGAAGGTGGAGGCCATCGAAAACGCGAAGCATAGAGGACAGCAGGCGAGGAATGAGAAGAGGAAAGCTGTTGAAGCGAAGAGTCCCCTTGTGCCCGGTGCTCCTTCGGGGAAGAGGAGCAAGGAGGTTTGTAGTTTTTGTGGCCGGTCGGGCCATCCTGCTGAGAGATGTTTCAAGAGGGAGGCGGCGCAGAAGGAGCACGTGCATGTTATTTAGGGAGCTCCCAGGCAGAATGCGGTGTGTACTTTGTGCAAGAAAGAGGGGCACGATGTTGCTCGTTGCTGGTTGAAGGACCAGGTCTGCTATCAGTGCGGACAAAAAGGTCATACCAAGGCCCGATGCCCGCAGCTCCAGTCTGTGCACCGACCAGTTCCTCTTCAGGCGTTGCCACCGCCTCAGTCTATGGATAGAGGCAAAGGGAAGCTGAACGTGATATCTTCAGCGGAGGCTCAAACTTCGATGCAAGTCATTTCAGGTAAACCTTCTCGCTAGTCTTTTACTTCCTTTGCAGTTTAGTTGGCTTTTGTTTTCTGTATTGACTGTGCAATTTCCCCGTTGATATTTATATAGGGAGTTTTAAGGTAAAGAACCGCTGGGCGCGCGTTCTCTTTGACTCAGGTGCTACCCACTCATTTATGGCTAGGGCCTTTGTAGAGCGGTGCCGGCTGGTTCTTGATCGTGTCGGTGATGCCTTTTGCGTCAAATTCCCCTCGGGTGATTCCGTGATATCAGATCAGGGCATTCTGGATTGTCCTATTATGTTGGGAGATTTCCCAGCCAAGGCAGATCTGAAGGTTATAGATTTGGAAGATTTTGACGTCATCCTGGGTATGGATTGGTTGTCCAGATACGATGCAGTGATCCAATGCAGGGGTAGGCGCTTGGATTTCAAGAAGGACAACGGTCAGCCTGGGAGTATTTTTGGCGATCCGCGCCAGGCCTCTCCGGTGATTTCTGCGGTATGTGCTCAGAGGTTATTCAGTTCTGATTGTTTTGCTTGCTTAGTCTCGGCGCGGGGGACTGTTAGCAGTGTGCCGCTGTTGGATGAGATTCCTGTTGTCCGTGAGTTTTCGGATGTGTTTCCTAGCGACCTTCCCGGTCTTCCCCCTGCTAGAGATGTCGAGTTCGTGATTGATTTGGAGCCGGGTACGCGCCCTATTTCTAAGGCGCCGTACCGGATGGCCCCGCGAGAGCTGGAGGAGCTGCGTACCCAGCTGGATGAGTTATTGGAGAAGGGTTTCATAAGGCAGAGCTCGTCGCCCTGGGGCGCACCTGTTCTTTTTGTGAAAAAGAAAGATGGTACGATGCGCCTTTGCATCGACTATAGGGAGTTGAACAAAGTCACCATCAAGAACAGGTACCCCCTGCCCAGAATCGACGACTTATTCGATCAGTTGCGTGGTAGCTCTGTGTTCTCCAAGATTGACATTCGATCAGGATATCATCAGCTCAGGATCCGGGAGTCGGACATTCCACGGACGGCTTTTCGATCGAGGCATGGACATTTCTAATTCCTAGTTATGTCTTTTGGGTTGACCAACGCGCCATCAGCATTCATGGACATGATGAACCAGGTGTTCAAAGATTTTCTGGACAAGTTTGTGGTCGTATTCATAGATGACGTTCTGATTTACTCACGGAATGCTGCGGAGCATGATCAGCACTTGCGGTTGGTGTTATCTGCCTTGAGAGATCATCAGTTGTACGCCAAGTTGAGCAAATGTGAGTTCTGGTTGCCTCAGGTGTCCTTCCTGGGTCATGTGGTGAACAAAGATGGCATTTCAGTGGACCCGGTGAAGATTTCTACAGTGATGGATTGGCATAGGCCGAGCACACCCAAGGAGATTAGGAGCTTCTTGGGGTTGGCCGGCTATTATAGAAGGTTTGTTGAGGGCTTTTCCACCTTGGCAGCGCCCTTAACTAAGCTGACGTAGAAGCATGAAGCATTCATCTGGAGCGAGCAGTGCGAGGAGGCCTTTCTAGAACTAAAGAGGAGATTGTGCACTGCTCCTGTTTTGACATTGCCTACGGAGGGCAAGGACTATGATGTTTATGTGGATGCCTCGCATGTTGGGCTCGGAGGCGTGTTGATGCAAGAGGGGAAGGTGATCGCGTATGGGTCGCGGCAGTTGAAGACTCACGAGCGGAATTATCCTACGCATGACCTCGAGTTTGCGGCGGTGATTTTTGCGTTGAAGCTGTGGAGGCATCTACTCTATGGGGCTCAGTGCAAGATTTTCACAGATCATAAGAGCCTGAAGTACGTGTTTACTCAGAAGGAGCTGAATCTGCGCCAGCGGCGGTGGCTAGAGTTCGTGGCCGATTATGACGTGGAGATCCAGTACCATCCAAGCAAGGCCAATGTGGTGGCCGACGCCCTGAGCCGCAAGACAGGGAAGATCTTCAACCTCACGGCGGACCGTTTAGTGGAAGAGTTCTTGTTGATGGACATCTCTGTGGGAGGCTGTGATTTGCAAAGCAGTTTGGCAGTGGCAGAGCCATCATGGATTTCGCTCACCAGGTTGCACCAGAAGGATGATCCAGATTTGTTACACCTGTACCTCAGGGCTGAGAAAGGGGAGTTGCCGGATTTCTCCATCGACGATTCGGGTACCTTGAAGTACCGCTGCAGGTTTTGCATCCCCGCGGTTGGAGACATCAGGAGTATGGTATGCAAAGAGGCTCATGGATCCAGTGTTGCTTACCACCCAGGATCCACGAAGATGTATCATGATTTGAAGCAGATCGCCTGGTGGAAAGGTATGAAAGGGGATATAGCTCGGTATGTTTCTGAATGTTACACTTGCAAGCGGGTGAAGGCCGATCATGGGAGGCCTGGTGGAAAGTTGAATCCTTTGGAAATCCCGACTTGGAAGTGGGAAAGTATCTCCATGGACTTCATCACGGGCTTACCAAGGTCTCCAAGAGGATTTGACTCAGTTTGGGTGATCGTGGACCGATTGACGAAGTGTGCGCACTTCGTACCTTATAAGATCGACTACTCGATGAAGAAGATAGCAGAGCTGTATTTGATCGAGGTCATCCGATTGCATGGAGTTCCCGTGAGCATCATTTCAGACCGAGACTCTAGATTTACTTCCCGTTTCTGGAAGAGTTTGCAGGAGGGTTTGGGCACAGACTTGAGATATTCTACCGCTTACCACCCTCAGACAAATGGGCAGACCGAGCGGGTGAGCCGGATTGTGGAGGATATGATCAGGTGCTACATTCTAGATCACGGTGGAGCGTGGGATGAGCGTTTGCGGCTCATGGAGTTTGCCTACAATAACAGTTACCAAGAGACCTTGCAAATGGCTCCCTTCGATGCATTGTATGGGAGGCGCTGCAGAACTCCGTTGTTTTGGGCTGAGGCTGGTGAGAGGCCTTTGTTGGGTCCAGATGCTCTAGAGGAAATGGAGGTTGCTGTGAAGCTCATTCGGGAAAAGCTTCGGTTAGCTCAAGAGAGATATGAGAAAAACGCCAACCGGCGTAGGTCTGATTTGGAATTTTCGGTAGAGGATTTGGTCTTCTTGAAGGTGTCTCCGATGGTTGGAGTGAAGAGGTTCGACAAGAACCATAAGCTGGATCCGAGGTATGTGGGCCCATTCAGAATTTTGGAGCGTATTGGTGTGGCAGCATATATGTTGGATCTACCCGCCAACTTCCCAGGCGTGCATAATGTCTTTCACGTGAGCCAGCTGCGGAAGTGTGTGCGGAGCAGTGGGTAAGTCTTGGATGTCGTGCCCCAGTTGGAGCCTAACCTCTCATATGTGGAGGTGTCGGTCCGCATCTTGGATACTCAGGACCGGGTGCTGCGGTCAAAGTCTATCCCGATGGTGAAGGTTCTTTGGAAGAATCAAGATTTGGAAAGTGCGACTTGGGAGCTAGAGTCGGCTATGAGGGAGGCTTACCCTTGTCTGTTCTCCTGATTTGTTGGGTATGTTTTATTTCTATTAACTTTTATTTTGATTGCTTTCCTTCTTTAGTAGGAGGTAGTGTACGTAAAGTTTCGGGACGAAACTTCTTTTAGGGGGAGTGACTGTAACGCCCCCAAATTTTTTCGGCAATTATCTAAACCCTCGTTTGGCGTTACGTTGGCGCATTCCCGGCTCGTGTCGTTGTTAGAGTACCTCGTTAGGTGTTCTTAGAGGTTATAGCCTGTTGTATGGTTTCCCCAGCTAGCCGGTGTTTATTTTGGAGGCCCGGCAGAGCCTCTTAGGGGATCCCTGTACTTTGGCTTCGGGCGAGGTTTGCCCAAGTGTGTGGTCGTCGGAGGTTGTGTCCGACTTCGCCAATGTTTTCGTAGCCCGAGTGTTTAGCTACGGTGCGGATTTGTTCGGAATCCGAGAGCGTTAGTTTTCGCGCCTTTTCGACGGTCGCTAGTTAGCGAGTCGTCATTTGTGCGAGCACATTTTTCATGTTTGCGCATTTAGGGCTTAGCACGTGTTGTGGCCATGCAAGGTTTTAATAATTTGTGTGTGCGTGCCTGCGATCATGTGTTAGTGTGTATGTATAAAATATATATATATATATATGTGTTAGGGTGTATGTATAGATATATACATATATATGAGTGTTAGTGTGTGTATATATAAATATATGTATATAAATAAAATAGGTGTATATATATAATATATATATATATATATATATATATATATATTATATATATATATATATATATATATATATATATATATATATATATATATATATATTCTGTATTAGGTTTAGGAATCCCCCCAAACCGTCGACTGCCTGGAACCCGAGCGGAAGAAGGAAGTCGGGCGGAAGCCCCCGCAGCGCTCCGACCGCCCGTTCGCCGGCCTTTTCTGCCCGGATCTCCAGTTCGAGGCCGGATTCGGACTCCTCTAGGCTAGATCTGCGTTCCGAGGTAACTAATTTGGGATTTCCCCATCCTTTTTTTTCCGACCGATCGGTGTGCGAGTTCTGTTTTGGTTTCGTGCTTTGATAGAGTTATTCCTTCCAGATTTCGTGATTAGTGGCTTGCGGCCGGCGGTTTGAGAGTAGGTGTTCGGCCGATTTTCCTTCAAAGGCAAAGCAAGGCAAGTACCCTCTTGCCAAAACAAAAATATATATATATATATTTTCCTTCCCATGTACTGTTTGGTAGTTTGATTCATGCAATTTAGTTGTTTGTGGGACTTGATATATGAATACCATTATGCAAAACCTCCTATTGCCTATTTTGATCTTTTTTTCCCGGAACTGAGGCGGGTGGTGCCTTATCCCCTTGCAAATTTAACTCATTTCATTCCTGGTGCTATTGATGTCTGTAATTATCTTCCAAAGCTTTGTTCTGCCTTAAGTCTGCCCAAATATCAATTATTGCTGTAATCCTATTTTTTTTAATTTATTTTTGTGGAAATGCTTGTCCAGATCGGGTTGATTAAATCTTGTCTTAAAGGCTTGTACATCAGTTTGTTGTTGGTTGGGCATATGAGTGGGATTTCGGTTGAAATGCTATCCAGATCTCCTCGTTAATGCTTGGCTTGATCTTCTTGTATTCTTGTGGTAATACCAATGTCCTGTAAGTAGTTATAAGGAAAACTCCGGTAGGATGTAATCTTTTGTTTCTTGATGTAATTTAAGTATTATCCCTGTTATAATGCTAGTGACCTGAAGCAAAGATGAAAAAGTAGATGCTCTATAGTGATCGATTATGTTAAGGGAAAACTCTCTATATTTTTTTATACGCTATAGAAATTGTCAAATACCTTTATATTGATAGTATTTGTAGGGTCCAAGGTTAAGGCATTCATGTGGTGTTAGATGCGTGTTTAGTTAACCAACCCCGTCAGCTGCTAGGTAGTTATGCCTCTTAGGTGGGTTGCTCTAGTGTAATAGGATTGAGGTGGCTTCTTGGTGGTTCATGGAACTACCAGTAAGGGTTTTCTCTGAGTCACTTAGTGTTGGAGTAGGAGGTGATTTTGAGGTGGGTCGGACCGATGCCGCCACCCTTGTTTTACTTCTTGTCTTATTAAGACAATGTGAGCTGTTTGGTTGAGTTAGACCGATGCCACCACCACAGCACCTTGAGATGTTTAGTCCTGTGAGACGTGGTTGGACCGTTGCCACCAGTCTAGGCCCTTATTTCTGATTTTTGTCCATCTCCAGTACTAGGTGGCTCCTTCTGCTCTAGCTTTATACTAGGATTTATTTATTTTTTGCTAATCCTTCCTGCAGAGATTTGTGAGGCTTGACTTCACCCGTGCACTTGGTGCACCCCTTTTTACTCACTCATGGCGAGTATTTTCCTGCACTCGTTACTTTAGCTCTTACCTGTTTCACTTCTTCCTTATGCTACTGTTTCTTTTCATATATATATATATATATATATATATATATATATATATATATATATATATATATATATATATATATATTGCTTTGCTGAGGTGTTCTCTTCTTTGAATGCCTCAGGTTCAGGATTATAGTCGACTGTGTAGCTAGGAATTCTTCTGGAGTTTGCTAGTGTTACAGCTGCTGCTGAGTCTCTTTTCCTCACTCCTGGGAGGTAGTTTCTTTAGACTTGTAGTACAGACATGCCTACTCACCAGTGGGTTCATGTCAGTTGTTGGCGCCCACTGGTGGTTTCTCTTTTAGACGCTTTGTACTTTGCTTATACTGCTAGATTTTTCCTGTTTTGGAGTTTATTAAACTTGCTTCTGGGATGATTTATGTTAGGTTGCTAGTTATTTTAAAACCTATAAGGAAAATAATTATTATATCATAAACTAAGACAACATGTTTTCCTTTCTAAAAAGCTTAATCACTATTTTCAAACCACGTAAAAAGGGTATTTCCTATATATAATATATAAAATTAAATCTAGGGTCTTGCATAGCCTTAGGCGTCCCCTGGGGACGCTTAAGCATTCTCTTAGGATGTTAAAAAGATGAATAAAGTATTTTTCCGCTACGTATATGTATAATTTTGAAGGGTGGACTAGTTGATCCACGAAGCCGAGGGATACGGCCTCTAAAATATAATTGATTTTCACATCATTAAAGCTTTTGAACTATCATAGTCTTAGTAGTTGGTGGTTGCCTGAGCGTCGACAGATATCCCCTGTCCGACGTGGCATAACAACGCGCGTTTTCTTCTACTCTGATATTTCTTAAATTTCGGAGAAAATGCGGGTTGTGACAGTTGCCGCCGGGATTGCCGAACTTTTCGATGACTTTCATAACCTGATGATCCTACTCAACACCGCAGGACTCACCTTCGTTCTCCAAGAACTCTGTAGAATCCTCTTTCTAGAAGTTGTCAAGTTCTTCAGAAATGTCAAGGTTAAGCGCCATGGTTCTGTTCTCAAATCAAAAGTCAAAGGTATCAAAATCAAGCTTACAAAAACCTCAGTTTCTCAACTTCTTCGATTGCCGGTTGTAGATAAAGACGATGATCTTGGGGAAGAAGAATCAGACAGAACTTGCTTATTCTGTGGAATTTCTACAGCTGCACAGTACATGAAGAGGTCAGATATGAATGCTAAAGGGAAGTTATTGGTTGATATCATTGGAAAGGTACTTCTATGCAGAACCAACTCTATCAGAGATATTCCTCTTTACTTCTTTGACATCATGGAAGCCATAGTCTGCAGGAAGAGTTTCCAATTTGGCATGATGATCCTGGACAAGATTAAAGACAACATTAAAGCCCCTAATTATGCCAGAATCATTTCTCTAATCCTCCATGAAATCAACCCTGAAATCTTCAGTTTCTCTAAAGGGATTATATACCCTCCATACAAAGATGGGAGTTAAAACTGCAGAATCCCTCTCAGGCTGCAAAGGTTCTAGAAGTACCAAACATAGAGGACAGGACCCCATCTCCCTCTCCATCTCAGGTCCCCGGCTCCTCTGGTGCACCTATTGAGTGGGAGCCTGCTCCTTCTATCCCAGCAAGGATTCCTACACCCCCAGCAGTAACTCCTCCACCTCCTCAAACTCCAGAAGAGATTCTATCTGATCAACAACTTCAAAAAACTCTACTCTCCACAGAAGCTGCTATCAATGAGATGATAGAAGAATTGACCGCAAATGATCTTTTTCCTCCTCTCTCTCCAAAGGAAACCACAACTGAAATACCACCAGAGTCTCCAGTACAATCACCAGCAAATACTCTTTCTCCAGAAAAGTCCCTTGCTGCAAACCAAGAGTAGGATGAGACCATTCTCATTGATGATGAGCTATCCCCGGAGCCAGCTGAAGCTCCTTTAAGAAATCTGGACTTCTCCATACCCTCAGTCACTGATGAAGGGGATGCCCTACTTCACACTACAAGAGAAAAAAGCTCTGTCACCATTACAGAAATAGCTCCATGGGTAGCCCCTCCTCATCCAGTTCCCTTTTCTAGCACTCCTCCAGCTGCTACTGCTGCTTCAACAAATGATTTGATGACTCAAGTTATCCTTCTGCTTCAAGAACAGAGAACCTACTCTGATACTTCCCTCAAAGCTATTATAGATAAAGTCACTGCTCTGGAGACTGAGATGAGCAGAGAATTTGCAGAAATACAACATAACACTGACCAGCTAAAACACCTTTTCCAAATTGGTGGGAAGGCACTAGACCACACTATTACTAGTGTTGGTCAAGTGATGGAGCAAGGTGTAACCCTTGCTGGTAATCAGATTGAAATGGATAAAAGAGCTGACTCTACAAAGATGAATATCTATGAAGAGGTTGGTATTTTCAAAGAAGATGCAATCTCTAAGCTATCTATTGAAGTCAGAAAGGGGGAGGGTTTGGTGAAAGAATACTTAGAAAAATCAGATGCTGCCATGCAAGGGCTTTGGAAAGCCAAACTGACAGAAATCCATGATGATGTCTTAGCACAAATTCAGAGTGTCAAATTTCATACATATGACACTACTGTATGGATGCACAATCAAATCCTTTCTGAATTTGCTACTGATCCAAATATCATTCCTGATCATCTCAACCCCCTAGCTGCTGCTGCTCCTGCTCCTCCTCTACAACCTACTTTCTCTCCCAGACGTGAAGGCCAGGAAGGCCCTCCTCCAGACTCTTATACTCAAATCTGGGAGGATGACCATGCAGATATTTTTCTCCAAGCTCCTCCTAAGATACAGACTTCAAGAGAGAAAAGAAAATATGGTGAAGGTCCATTTGCCAGCAGGACCATTCCAGTTTCTGATGCTGATAAGAGTAAAGCTCCAGAATTTGCAGAGATCTAGTCTACTACCTCTAAGTCCCTCATCTTGGATACTCTCAAACTTGTTATGGACTTCCATGAAAGCATGAACATTCATTACAGTTCATAGGAATGGGAATTATATGAGAAATCTATGACCAAGAGGAGTCTATATGACAGAGAATTTAGGAGAAATAACCCTGCTGCTCCTCCAACACCTCCTAAGTACTACCCCAAGCCTTACAGCTATCAGAGGAGACAACAAGAGAAGCAAGACAGGCAGAACCACCAAGTCTGAGCTACAAGGGCATATGAGATTGTGGAAATGATCTTGTTGTAGAATTGACATTTTTGGATAATCACATTTATATAATTCTAAGTTTTTGATCATGTTATCTTGTTTCTAGTCTTATGCTTGCTTACATAGATTTATCTGTATAGCACTTTTTATGTCTATAATTCACCTTAGTGTAAAGGGTTCTGACTTCTACAAATAGAGGGAGATTTTTAGGTATTATATCCACATTAACCCATATTTGATGAAGTCATCCTTGAACTAAGATGAATTAAGTTATATTTGATGCTTTTGTTGAGTTATGTGTTTGCAGGAATCTAATGGCAAGTGTAGACCAATGTCAGTCTATAATGGGTCACCAAACATAGGACCATACAATGTAATCGCTCATTGTGTGATCCAAGGTGTTGACTCATGTGTAGTCTCTCTATTGGGATACACTTCATATTTATGCACTAGGACTTATTGGAAAAGACTTGATGCTGGTCTCACCAAAGAGAAGAGAATTCTGTCTAAAAAAATTTTAATAAGTATTTTACTCTAGTAGTTCTATACCTACTCGAGTGAATAGCTCAGTTTATACTTGAGTAAAATTATTCTTACTTGAGTAAGGATGACAGATCCCGAGTAGTCAATTTATGGCTCTCGAGTAGTTAAGACAACTACTCGAGTAGTTTCCATATCATTCTCGGGTTTACATATTTCCTTCTCCAGATATATTCTAAGTAAATTACTCGAGTAGTACTTTATAGTACTCGAGTAGTTTATACTTTCTATCTCGAGTCACAGAAGTTTGTACCTCATGTGATTTCTATTTACTCAGGTAGTTAAGTCATGTACTCGAGTAGTTCATCTACTACTCGAGTAGTTCAGTATTTATACTCAAGTAACCAGAATTTATCTAAGTCAATTACTCGAGTAGATATTTCCTTATACTCGAGTAGTTCTTATCCTCTCGAGTAGTTTAGCTTCACTACTCGAGTAGCCCAGAATTCCAGTTCAGAAAATGTTCCAAGCCCCTGACTCAAGTAGTTCATCTACGACTCGAGTAGCTCATTCTCATGTACTCGAGTAGTATTTCTTGTACTCGAGTAGTCTAACTCCACTTCACGAGTAATTCCTTAAGTATTCGAGTAAGTCTTTTTGGTACTCGAGTAGCTGATCAACTTCTCAATTTTCTTCAAGTATATACTCGAGTAGTTTTTTTTTTTTCTTCAGGTTACTCGAGTAACTATATCTAAGTACTCGAGTAGTTATTTTTTTTCATCTCTCTCGAGTAGTTCTAAAAAGTACTCGAGTAGTAATTTCTTCACTCGAGTATGTCTCTTCAGTTTTCTGAAAATTTCGTTAAGTCTAGTTTAACAGATTCTTTAATGAGCCCTGACGTGACTGGTCCACGTGTCCCTCATTATGAATTAATTATGACAGATTATCTCTGATCCTATATAAGGTCTTGTCAAACCGACAAACCCTAAGAAGTTTTATCAGAAGTTTTTACACCCGATTTATTCTCTAAGTTTTATGTTCCTCTCGGTCTCTCTCCAAGAAGCCGCCGCCGCCGATTCTCATCCGGCTAGGGTTTTCATTTTCAGAGGATTCAGATTAAGAAGTTCTTATAGATCGATATTGTCGAACAACTTCTCATTTTCTATTTGATCGTGTGAAGCCAAGAAGATCCAGATCTGATTTTGCCGAGATTTTCTTCACCTCTCTGATAAAGCCGCAAAGTTTAGAAGAATAAGATCCAGGCCGATTACTTGCAGATCTGACAAAGATTCTTTGTTTGTATTTCTACACATTTTATTTCATTATTGTAGGAGAAGTTGTCTCGGAGTGTAGGAGCTTTTGACTCCGAGATTGTAGGAAGTTTCATCTTTCGAGTGTAGATCTGCTTTGTGGATCGAGATTATAGGAACGTTGTTCCGAGGCGTAGGATTGGTTTTTCAATCCGACATAGTGGAGTAGTCGAGTCTAGTTTATTGCTAGATCGGTGAGGGAAAGTGGATGTACCCAAGATTGGGGAACCACTATAAATCTTGCTTCATCTGTGATTGATTGGTAGATAGTTCTGTTCTTAGAACTAATTTTTTATTCCCCAAAAAGATGCACATCTCACCTATTCACCCCCCTCTAGGTCATTTAGGCAGACAACTAATAACTTTCACTGGTCATCTCAGCCTAGAGGCTCCAGCCCTACTTCCATGCACACTCCATCCGAGTGGTGACATACCATCCCCACCACAACATCTTTGAGGGGGTGGAGCATTCGGCCCGGCTAGCTAAGTGGTCGATGGAACTGAGTGAGTTCGACATCTCCTTCATCCCCTGCCTCTCGATCAAGGCCCAAGCAATGGCTGAATTTTTGGCTGACTACGTGGTCGAGGTGGCGGAGGAGAATCTCACTCGACCAACTTCGTGGAAGGTGAAGGTAGACGGTGCTTCAGGGAGACATTCCCTGAGGGTGGGAGTAATCTTGGAAAGCCCACAAGGGACGAGAATTGAGTAAACGGTGGTGGTGCACTTTCTCATCACTAACAACCAGGCCGAGTATGAGGCCGTAATAGCAGTGTTGTGTCTGGCTAGGGAGTTGGGGGTGATCAATGTGGATGTCCTCATTGACTCCATGGTGGTAGCTTCCCAGATCAATGGGGAGTTCGAGGTGAGAGAACCTACCCTCCGGTTATACTTAACAAAAGTGAAAGGGGTCATCGACACGTTTCAGACCTTCTCCATCCGACACGGGCCCAGAAAGGAGAATGAGCAGGTCGATCAGCTGGCAAAGCACAGTCCCCGGGTGGGGGGTACCATCGCTGATCTATTCCGCCCTTCCATCAAAGAGGGGGAGCTGATGGAAGTGGATCAAAACCACTCGTAGATGGACCCGTTCACGACTTTCCTCTCCACAGGGGAGTATCCAGAGGGGATGGACAAGAAGAAGTTCAGGTACAAGTCGACATACTATCTCCTCAGGTATGGGAAGTTGTATCGGAAGACTCTCTCGGGGATGCTAGTCCGTTGCGTGACCGAGAAGGAAGTGCAGATGATCTTGGAAGAAGTCCACTCCGGGGAGTGTGGGAGCCACTCCGGGAGCCGGACCCTGGAAGAGAGGATTGTCAGACAAGGATACTTTTGGCCTACCTTGGGCCACGAAGCTGTGGAATTCACAAAGAGGTGCCACAAATGCCAGTTATTTGCTCCCCTCCAACTACAGCCGGCTCAGCACCTCAAGAACATCACGACCCCCTGGCCCTTTGTGATTTGGGGAATGTATTTGGTCGGACCATTCCCCTAGGCCAGCGGGCAGAGGAGGTCCTTGTTGGTGATGATAGATTATATTTCCAAATGGCTAGAGGTGAAGGCGCTGGCCAAGGTGACCTCCCAAGTAATCAGAAACTTTGTTTGGGGGGAGATCATCTGCCTCCATGGTCTACCCCAGGCCATTATCACGGACAACGAGCCTCAATTCTCCAGCGTAGAATTCATCAGCTTCTATGAACAGCTCGAAATTGACCTCAGATTTGCCTCGGCCTACCACCACAGGAACAACGGGCAGGTGGAGGCGGCAAACAAGATTATTGTGAACCTCCTGAAGAGAAGGTTGAAAACCTGAAGGGGAGCTGGGTGGAGCAGCTTCCCTCGATCCTCTGGGCCCTGAGGACCAGCCCCAACACAGCCATAGTGGAGACCCCCTTCAAGCTCTCCCATGGATGTAAGGCGGTACTCCCCATATATTTTGAAGTCCAGACGCCCCGGGTGGTCACGGCGCAGGAAGGCAGGGAGGAATGGTAGGCTTAAAATGGGGAGGAGCATGTCAGAATCAAGCAATTTGCGGAAGGAGACTTGGTATTGAAGAAGGTAGATGTCGCGGGAAGATCAACAGCTGTGGAAAAGCTCAACCCTAACTGGGAGGGTTCATACATTGTAAAAGAGGCCTTGAAATCAGGAGGGTATCGCCTCCGGAATGTGGAGAGCGAGGCCCTGAGTCTCACCTGGAGTGGTGATGACTTGAAGCGCTTTTATTCGTAAAACGTGTAAGAGGTGCCCTTTTTCTCAATAAAGCTTTCTCATATGCCGAGTCTTGCATTGATTCAACTCAGACCCCGAGCAGATCCCGTTGTCAGACTCTCACCTAGCTGGCAGTGCTGGATGTCACTCAATTGTGTCTACTCAGATCCCGAGCAGATCCTGCTGCCAGGCTCTCACCTAGCTGGTAGGGCTGGATGTCACTCAAGGGAATCAACTCAGACCCCGACCAGAGCTCGCTGCCAGGCTCTCACCTATCTGGCAGGGCTGGATGTCACAAGAGGGCGTCAACTCAGACCCCGAGCAGATCCCGTTGTCAGGCTCTCATTAGCTGGCAGGGCTAGATGTCATTCGATGGTGTGTACTCAGACCCCGAGCAGATCTGATGAGTCCACATTTTACACTGATTTTTGGACTCATCTGGGCTAGTTTTATCGCCTTAGCACTACACTTTAGAGCCTTTATTGCTTATTTGTGTTTATGTACCTATTTCACGATTAAGTGCCACTGTAGGCCCTTCTGTGTGCTTTCTGTGTTTCCATTCTGTTGTTATTCTCTAGCCCTATCTCGGGGATGTTGTGTGCCGTTCTGGTGGCCTTTCTGCCCTTCTGCTGGTACAGGGGTCGTGTGCGTGTTTCAGGATGATTGTGAAACAGGAATACTGCGCACGATCAGGGGATCTAATGCGCACGACCACTGGTCGTGCACCCCCGATCGTGCGCACTACTTTACGTTTTCTATTGAATCAGCCTGGGGTAAGCGCACGACCACTGTACTTACTGCGCACGACCACTGGTCGTGCGCCACCATTCGTGCGCATTACACCCCCTTTTTCATAACCCTGTCTCGGTAATCGCACGAGCACTGGCCATAGTGCGCACGACCACTGGTCGTGCGCCACTGCTCGTGCGCGTTTATGCTGATGCTTCTTGTCCAGGTTGCAGGTTTATTTGGAAAAGCCGCACGATCATCGACCTACAGTGCGCACGACCACTGGTCGTGCGCCACTGATCGTGCGCACTGCTTCTGCTGTCTCCGTATAAAAGGCCCTGCTTCGCGTTTTAGGTCAACGCCTGCCATTTGCTGCGATCGGAGAGTGCGCGGGAATCCCCTTTTCACTTCTCCAGCTGCTCCATCACTTCCACCTTCATCGGGAAGCCATTTCCACTTACTCCGAAGCTTTTCAACACCCCGGCGAAGCCCTCTGCCATTGGTGACTTCAACTCCAAGCTTTCCTGCAGAGTTGGTGAAGTAGATAACCTAGAGAACGGACTTAAAGGCCTTCGAGGTGACATATCGTTGGTACCGGAAGCCTCCCTGGACTGAGCCCGGAAGCGGATTGACAACTCGCTACTCCGGCCACGACCCGCGGTGGATCTTCATTCTCTTTTGGTTTACTCCTATTCCCCTTCATCTGTGTTATGAATGTTTTGAGCAGTGTAACGAACATTTCCATCCTTGCACATCAAGTTTACTTTCTAGTTAATGGAATGCTTGTTTCTTCTTATGCTTGTGAGTTCTGTCTGTGAATGCGCCTCGCTCACCCCACATCCACTTCATTCATGTGCCTTGTCCGATTGCAATCCACACAAGAACGCTGCAATCCATTAGTTTCCCTTCCACTCGCCCAACTGAAGTTCGGCATAGCGGCCGACAAACCCACTTCACCTTGCGAAGCGGTGTCGTCGACCCGCATAGTTTTTACTAGTTCAGTAGATCAAACATCCACAATCTCCCTAGTCCGCTATTTCCTTTTTGTTCTATTTTTAACTCTCATAACGATATTCTCAGTACTGTTGTCGTTCTACGCTAATTGCATTCCTCAAGAGACCGACACTTGGGGATTTACTCCCACAACTTTATTACTTGTGCGACCGGTGCGCTTGCCGTACTACACGCATCAAGTTTTTGGCACCGTTGCCGGGGAATGCAACTGTAGAGTGACTCCGGATGACTGAGAATTTCATTATACGAGTTGTTTTGTTGTTTTTGATCCCTTTTCTCTTGTGTTGTTATTCCGTCAGATGGAATTGTTAGTTTTATTCGCAGAATCTATGCCAAGTAGTTGTATCCCTTATATTTGAAATCGCTGCAATGTGGGCCAATTTCAATATCAATTTCCGTCATTGTGGAGACATCTCTCATGCTAGCGACAGATGCCCTCAGAAGTATAGTAGCCAGGAAATTTATGAATCGACATATCGTCGACATAAGCCGGTTAGCTACCGACCTGCGGAGCCATTGCCATACTACTTTTATTCAGCTTCAGCACCCGTTGCACCGCCAAAGCCGGCTAAGAAGTGCCTTTTTTGTCGAAGCTGGGATCATGCATTGAAGGATTGCGCCGCGTACCTAGCTGAGCTAGCGGTGGATGACGAGCCGGATTTTCGGATTGTCTCCACTTCAACCTTGGGCAACATCCCTTCTGTATCGGGGTATGTACCATTGCCATCTCTATGTTATGGAGAAGACATCCCAGGTATGTGCACCGATACAGGTGCTTTTCCCCATTCCGACACTGCTATTTATACTCCTGAAGCGCATACTTCACCTAGCATAGAATCTTTTAGTTGTGAAGAGCCAGCGCTCAACGTCCTACCAAGCTTCGTATCTTCACCTTCTTCTTTGCATAACATTCTTTCTTCTTCTGACAGTGCTGTTGAGATTGAATCGCAGGTGGAAATTAGCATTTCCCACGTTCTGTCAGATCCAGTCGAGGAGGACGACTCCGTGGTAGAGGTTGTGACCTCCATCCCATGTGAGGATGCCCGAGGCATGGACAAGGCAGATGCAGCTTCAGAACATTCCTGCACTAGCTTAGACAGCTGTTTGGAAGCATCCACAATTCCACCAACGGGGGATGAATGCGGGATCATCCCCAAGATCGAGGTCCGTTTATGTTATTCTTCTAGTTTATTTCTTGACCCTGCTCTCGTGTCTACTCCCAAGAAGGACCACATTGTGGAATTGGTCCAATCAGTACAAGGGCCTGTAATGCGGCCTCGGACTTATTGTAACCAGATGCAGATGGAGTTGGAGCCGATGAGCTTCCCAAGTTACTTTCTGCCCATGCCCGACACTTCCGATAGTTATACGTATACAGGTATCGGGGCTTATGTTCTATCTCCGTTCTGGTACCCGCTACCGCAGCGCGACCATGAACCTCTGCCTGAGCATTTACAGTTTCATTCGCCTATCAGTTAGTGTTAGAAATGAACAAAAAACAAGCCGAAAGAGGAGGTAAAACAAACCGGAAGAGGTTTTAACAGAAACTTTATTATCTGAAAAAGGTATCTATTACAAAGGTATGCCCTCCCTTATATAGAATGGAGGAGAGATGAGAGAATACAAATAAGAGATGTGGGACTAAAAATTTACAGCACTAAGCGGACTATACAAAACAAACCGCACAAGCCGCGCGGTTAGACAGAAGGGCTAACCGCACGGCTACCATCAGAGAGAAAGAGAGACTGCCAGGGTAGACCGCCAGACCGCCCGATCTCCAAGCCGGCTGAGACAAACCGCCAGACCGCGCGGTCTTCAACCCGCCAAGACAGACCGCCAGACCGCCCGGTCACCATCTTCAACACTCCCCCTCAAGCTGGAGCATATATATTGATCATGCCCAGCTTGTCGCAGATGTGGAAAAAGGAAGCGAACACCGGCTTGGTGAAGACATCTGCCAACTCGTTGTCGGAAGTGACAAATGGAGTGCAAATCTGTTTCTTCAATATTTCTTCCCGAATAAAATGACAGTCGACTTCTATGTGTTTTGTTCTCTCATGAAAGACCGGATTTTTGGAAATGTATATAGCGGCCTTATTGTCACAGAACATAGGAAGAGGATAGTTGTAAACCTCTCCTAAGTCAAGCATGAGAGCCCGCAACCACTTCAACTCACATGTAGTCGATGCCATGCTGCGATATTCCGCCTCTGCACTAGACCTGGAAACTACAGACTGTTTCTTGCTCTTCCAACTCACAAGATTGCCTCCAACAAACGTGCAGAAACCTGATGTCGATTTGCGGTCCCCTTTGTCATCCGCATAGCTTGAATCAGAGTAAGCTTCAACCCTTAGGTGACCATTCTTCTGAAATAGGAGTCCTTTTCCTGGAGCCGCTTTAATATACTCTAATATCCTCAGAGCAGATTGTAGATGACACTCCCTCGGAGCTTGCATGAACTGGCTCACCTTGCCAACAGCATAAGAGATGTCGGGTGTGGTTACCGTGAGATATGAGTTTGCCCACCAGACGCCGGTATCTCGTAAGATTGGAGAGAAGAGGCGAGTCATCTGTCCAAGTTTTGTCTTCTCTAGCAGCCATAGGACAACGTGCAGGTTTAGCACCAGTGAGTCCTGCCTCCTTTAAAAGATCAAGAGCATACTTCCGTTGGGAAAGGACCATGGAGTTGGGCTTTCTAGAGATTTCAATCCCCAGAAAGTATTTCCGGGAGCCCATATCCTTTGTGACCAGATGTTGACGAAGGTGTTTCTTGGTCATCAATACCCCATCCTGGTCATCGCCAGTAAGAAGAATGTCATCAACATAAACCGCAAGAACAACAAGACCAGAGGCGGTTTTCCGAACAAACAAGGAGTGATCTGCAGAGCTTCTTGTAAAACCAATGGCCGCAACAATTCCACTGAACTTGTCAAACCAGGCACGAGGACTCTGCTTGAGGCCATAGATAGCCTTCTTTAGCTGGCATACCCGTGTCTCCCCCTGAGCAACATACCCAGGAGGTTGCTCCATGTAAACATCTTCCTGCAGATCACCATAGAGGAAGGCATTCTTAACATCGAGCTGCGAGATGGGCCAATCCCTGTTGACAGCCACAGAGAGAAGAACCCTAATAGTGCTGAGACGAGCCACTGGAGAGAAAGTGTCAAAGTAATCTACGCCATAAGTTTGGGTAAAACCCTTGGCAACCAGGCGAGCCTTATAACGATCCACACTGCCATCCGGGAGAAACTTCACCACGAAGACCCATCGACAACCAACAACATCCGTGCCGAAAGGAGGAGGAACAAGGGTCCAGGTACCCCGTTCAGTGAGAGTAGCAATCTCCTCATCCATGGCAACTTTCCAATGAGAAATAGTAAGGGCCTCCTGGTAGGAACGAGGGGTGGCAGTGGCCGAGATAGCCAGTGCAAAAGCTCGGCAAGAAGGGGTAAGACGATCGTAGGAAACAACTGCAGCAAGCGGGTGTTGGGTACATGCCCGAACCCCTTTGCGAAGAGCAATCGGGAGATCCAGGTTAGCAGGTGCCTCAGTATCCGGAGTATCCGTGGTGGAGAGAGCTGGCCCGGGAGTAGAGAGAGATGACAGCGGAGTGGAGGGAGAAAGCGGAGTAGAGGGTGGAGATGATGGTGATGGGGAAGAGGGTGGAGAGGGTGGAGATGGCGGAACATCAGTGGGAGCAGAGGGAAGGATGGGTTGGTAGTAAAAGTAGGATCAGGAGGAAGCGGGAGAGAGGAGGAAGCGGGAGAGAAGTAAGATGCATTGGCAAAGAAAGTGACATCCGCAGAGACAAATTGCTTGCGGGTAACGGGGTCAAAGCAACAATAACCTTTCTGAGTGGGAGAGTACCCCAGAAAGACACATTTAGTGGCACGTGGTGAGAGTTTATCACGGGTGGCAGCGGGAGAGTGCACAAAGGCAGTGCACCCAAAGATGTGCAGAGGAAGAGGAAAGGGATCCTTGTCCGGATAAAGAATGGAGAAGGGGGTAGCACCGTGGAGAACTGTGGAGGGAAGGCGATTGATGAGATAGCAGGAGAGGAGGACAACATAGCCCCAATAGGAGCGAGGAACATGCATTTGAGTCATCATAGTGCGAGCGACATCAAGGAGGTGACGGTTTTTGCGTTCCGCCACCCCATTTTGTTGTGAGGTGTAGACACAGCTTGTTTGACGAATAACACCATGGTGAAGACAAAAAGAGGAGAAGTCTTGGCTAAGATATTCCTTAGCATTGTCAGAACGAAGGATCTTAATAGACGTATCAAACTGAGTCTTAGCCATAGAATAAAATGAGGTCCAAACAGAGAACAGCTCGGAGCGATCTTTGAGAAGATACACCCACATACACCGAGAGAAATCATCAATGAAGGTGACAAAATAGGAACTACCCCGACCGATGGTGAGGTTAGGAGTGGGACCCCAAATGTCAGAGTGAACGAGGTCGAACGGACGGGAAGAGCCCCGACTTTGCGTTGGTGGGAAGGATGAGCGGTGATGTTTGCCAAGTTGACATGCATCACAGTTTAGAGGAGGATGATGAGGAGGGAGGTGCGGCAGGAGCTGGCATAGAATTCTGGGAGGAGCATGTCCAAGACGAAGATTCCATTGGAGAAGATCTGTAGAGGAGGAGGAGAAGGCGGATAGAGCAGAGACATTGTCGAGGAAGTAGAGGCCACCACTCTCAGTCCCGGTAGCAATCGTCCGTTGGGAGTCCGGATCCTGAAAAGCACAAGAGGTAGGGGTGAATAAGACAGAACACCGTAGTTGCTTGCATAAAGAAGTAACCGATAGTAAATTGTACGGAAACTTGGGCACATAGAGGGTATCAGCCAGGCACAGAGATGGAGTGACTTGAACCATGCCCGTCCCATGGACCGGTGAGGCAGATCCATCCGCAACAATGACCGGGGGCAATTGAGCATGTGTTTCAAGAAGAGAGAAACAGTGAGGATTGCATGTCATATGATTTGTTGCACCAGAGTCGATTAGCCATCTTCCGCGGGTAACAACGTGAGCACTACCAGAAGAGGTGACCACCGAGGCGGACAGACTGGAGGAGGGGAAAGACATGGAAGCAAGAGAGGAGCAAACCACGACGATAAGAACAAGACGCGAGAAGAGGAAGAAGCCGAACGGTGAAGCGAAGAAGAGAAAAGAGCACCAAGTCGGGCGAACAGAAAACAGGTCGTGCGGCTAGGAAGGCCGCTACCAAGAAGCAAAGCAAAGAGAAAGAAGTCGCACGGCTTGAAAAAGTCGGGCGAACAGAGGAGAACAAGTCGCACGGCTAAAGATGAGGCCGGGGCGACAAGCAAGCTGGAGCGGGTAGAAGGAAACAGGTCGAAGCTACTAGTAAACAGGCCGCAGCGACTAAGAGGAGCAGCGAGAAAAGAAGCAAGGAGAAACAAGCCGCACGAACAGGGCAGCGGTCAAAAGAGAAGGCAAGCCGCGAAGACAGGTCGCGGGAAGACGAGAATCAAGCGGAGGGAAAGAAGTCGAGCGGCTAGAAGGTAGCCCGCGCGAACAGAATAAGAAGCTGAATCAGGAGGAAAAGATCGTTTCCTCTGATACCATGTTAGAAATGAACAAAAAACAAGCCGAAAGAGGAGCTAAAACAAACCGGAAGAGGTTTTAATAGAAACTTTATTATCTGAAAAAGGTATCTATTACAAAGGTATGCCCTCCCTTATATAGAATGGAGGAGAGATGAGAGAATACAAATAAGAGATGTGGGACTAAAAATTTACAGGACTAAGCGGACTATACAAAACAAACCGCACAAGCCGCGCGGTTAGACAGAAGGGCTAACCGCACGGCTACCATCAGAGAGAAAGAGAGACTGCCAGGGTAGACCGCCAGACCGCCCGATCTCCAAGCCGGCTGAGACAAACCGCCAGACCGCGCGGTCTTTAACCCGCCAAGACAGACCGCCCGGTCACCATCTTCAACAGTTAGGAAATGCTCAGATTTTGAATAAGTCCTGTTGGGAGATAATAAACCCAACAGTTATCTAGGATAGTGTTTCTTTTGTTAAATTTTTGTTTGTATTTCATTATTTGGGTGTGGTAGCCCAGCTGTGTGTTGAACTCTCTATTTGAACTGCTAATACAGGTATTTGCTCCACCTTAAGGACGGTAAACAAAAGGGCTTTCGGGAGACAACCCAAGTTGGACCGTTCGGTCCTATGCTGTGTTTTGATTTCGGTTTATTTCTTCATATATATATATATGTCCAGCTTTTGTTTGGCTTGCATCCTTTAATCGCAGGTGCAGGAATATTTGAGGCGCGGCAACTTGGCCGCACTTGGACATCTCATTGCCCGACTGGTATGCTCAATTTTGAGCATAGGTAACTTCCTACCCTAGCTATTTCTCCTCTTTGGAATGTTTATTTTTACTCGTAGTCAACTTTAAGTCTGGGGGGGGGAGTATGCCTGTGGTCACTACACTGCACTTTCTGTTGCATCTCAGTTTCTTATTTACTTATTTCTTGCTTTTTGGTTGCACACACTGATTCACCCACACGAGTGCGCTTTTATCCACGCGCACAACCCGAGTTAAATTTATTGCTTTTGTGTACACTTTAAAATAGTGGTACTGGCTTAGGATTTCAGGATTGAGTCATTCGAAACTCATGCAGTGCTCCTAATTGAATACTCATGGTTTGTGTAGAGTTACGATAGAACTAATTTTTCTTTATGCTCATAGAATTATTCTTTTCTGATCATGTCAATATTGTTTGTAATACTCAAAATCTGAATCTAGGATAATCAAACGATAGTGTAGGAATGTGTGTAGCTGCCACTAGACTCGTATTGCTCGAGTCGGGGGGGAAGGATCATCTTTCTCGGTGGCTAAGAACTTGCCCTAAGCTACTCTCGAAGCATTGGTGCACGGTTAGTTAAGCGTGAGCATGACGTAGGCCTTCTTTTTGGCTAGTTTGAGCCTTGTTTAGCCCTTCCTACCTGTTAACCATTGCATGTCAAATTTGTGCCTACCCTTCCTTTGATCTAGCTCCACTCACTTTCACCAAGGCCTGAAGCTAAACCCACCTTGGCAATAAAATGCTTGAGCTGATTTGTAATTCCTGTTTTGCCGAGGTTGTGATTAGTGGACATTGTTTTGGGGGTGCTGATTTTATTCCCGTTTTGATTGCTTCGTTTGGGGATTGCTAGCGCAGAAAAGAAAACAACAGTTTATGAAAATAAAAGCTGATTCGCGCAATAGAAAAAACGAATATATTTATGAAAGAATTGCTTTGAGATCTTGCTCCCCATCCTCTTTATTGAATTTGGTCGGGTTCAGCTGTGTTCACACCCGGATTTCAAGCTAAGTCTGGGGGCGTGTGCCCCATTCTTTTCTAAGTGGATGTTTTGTTTGGGTTATTTTCGCTCGCTTTGGTTGCATAGAGCCTTCATGTTTATCTTTGACCACCAAGCCGCTGCCTAAGCCCCATTTCCTCCTACAAGTCCTACTGATTCATGCTTGAGTTTAACCCGCGCCGTGGAGAGAGTGTGAACGTGCAAGTGTATGGTCCCCGACATTGGTGGATTCCTTTGGAGGTGATCCTGAGTCCCGAACTTTGGCAATGCTCACCTTAGTGGCCTGCCTACTTTCTTCCTGCACATGATCGCACGATTTTCCAGAATTCTAATTTTGAGCAATTACAATATTTATTTACGTCTGTCGAATAGTTTAAACTACGTTGTATAATTAAAAAGTTTTTGTATTATATCTTCTATACTCATGATATATTTGATTTCTTGTCTTACTTCTTTTTGAAATTGCTGAGCCAGTTAGCTTTCTTCGAGTCCATGGAGTGATGATTTGCTCGGGACGTGCAAATGGTTAAGTCTGGGGGTGTGATGAATCCACATTTTACACTGATTTTTGGACTCATCTGGGCTAGTTTTATCGCCTTAGCACTACACTTGAGAGCCTTTATTGCTTATTTGTGTTTATGTACCTATTTCATGATTAAGTGCACTATAGGCCCGCTTCTGTGTGCTTTCTGTGTTTCCATTCTGTTGTTATTCTCTAGCCCTATCTCGGGGATGTGGTGTGCACGTTCTGGTGGCCTTTCTGCCCCTTCTACTGGTACAGGGGTCGTGTGCATGTTCCGGGATGATTGTGAAACAGGAATACTACGCACGATCAGGGGATCTAATGCGCACGACCACTGGTCGTGCACCCCCGATCGTGCGCACTACTCTATGTTTTCTATTGAATCAGCCTGGGGTAAGCGCACGACCACTGGATTTACTGCGCACGACCACTGGATTTACTGCGCACGACCACTGGTCGTGCGCCACCGTTCGTGCGCATTACACCCCCTTTTTCAAAACCCTGTCTCGGTAATCGCACGATCACTGGCCATAGTGCGCACGACCACTGGTCGTGCTCCACTGCTCGTGCGTGTTTATGCTGATGCTTCTTGTCCAGGTTGCAGGTTTATTTGGAAAAGCCACACGATCATCGACCTACAGTGCGCACGACCACTGGTCGTGCGCCACTGATCGTGCGCACTGCTTCTGCTGTCTCCGTATAAAAGGCCCTGCTCCGTGTTTTAGGTCAACGCCTGCCATTTGCTGCGATCGGAGAGTGCGCGGGAATCCCCTTTTCACTTCTCCAGCTGCTCCATCACTTCCACCTTCGTCGGGAAGCCATTTCCACTTACTCCGAAGCTTTTCAACACCCCGGCGAAGCCCTCGGCCATTGGTGACTTCAACTCCAAGCTTTCCTGCAGAGTTGGTGAAGTAGATAACCTAGAGAACGGACTTAAAGGCATTCGAGGTGACAGATCGTTGGTACCGGAAGCCTCCCTGGACTGAGCCCGGAAGCGGATTGACAACTCGCTACTCCGGCCACGACCCGCGGTGGATCTTCATTCTCTTTTGGTTTACTCCTCTTCCCCTTCATCTGTGCTATGAATGTTTTGAGCAGTGTAACGAACATTTCCATCCTTGCACATCAAGTTTACTTTCTAGTTAATGGAATGTTAGTTTCTTCTTATGCTTGTGAGTTCTGTCTGTGAATGCGCCTCGCTCACCCCACATCCACTTCATTCCTGTGCCTTGTCCGATTGCAATCCACACAAGAACGCTGCAATCCATTAGTTTCCCTTCCACTCGCCCAACTGAAGTTCGGCATAGCGGCCGACAAACCCACTTCACCTTGCGAAGCGGTGTCGTCGACCCGCATAGTTTTTACTAGTTCAGTAGATCAAACATCCACAATCTCCCTAGTCCGCTATTTCCTTTTTGTTCTATTTTTAACTCTCATAACGATATTCTCAGTATTGTTGCCGTTCTACGCTAATTGCATTCCTCAAGAGACCGACACTTGGGGATTTACTACCACAACTTTATTACTTGTGCCACCGGTGCGCTTGTCGTATTACACGCATCAAGATCCCGCTGTCAGGCTCTCACCTAGCTGGCAGGACTGAATGCCACTCGATGGTGTCTACTCAGACCCCAAGCAGACCCTGCTGGCAGGCTCTCACCTAGCTGGCAGAGCTGGATGTCACTCGAGGGCATACAATCAGACCCCGAGCAGATCCCGTTGTCAGGCTCTCACCTACCTGGCATGGCTGGATGTCACTCGATGGTGTCTACTCAGACCCCGAAAAGATCCCACTAACAGGCTCTCACCTAGCTGGTAGGGCTGGACGTCACTCGAAGGTGTCCACTCGGACCATGAGCAGATCCCGCTGCCAGGCTCTCACCTAGCTGGCAAGGCTGGATGTCACTCGTAGGAGTCTACTTCGGCCCCCCACTGGCTGGCAGGGTAGGTCTTGATGAACAAAGGCATGATAGAAGTTGGGGACCCAAGCATCCGAATGGCCGAGGAAAAAGTCGCAAAATTAACAAAATGGGTCCAACGTAATCAGCCAGCACCCAAGACAGCAGCCAAGGAGGCGAGAACCCAGGCCGTGTCGCATGAGGGTCAGCTCACACGGAACTCGGCAGCCCAGGTGCGAGCAGAGTCGGCTCGTGTCCTCTAGCAAGAAGGGAGCACTGAGGACCTGGACTAAGGAGACGGGTCGCCACTCACGGGTCGGTTAACTAAGCCCCCTATGCTTCCTAATCTAAGTCCTTGGGTGGCGTGTGATCTCGTTGACAAAACAAGGAATGAGGAACCGCAAGTTGAAGAATAAAATCAAGCCGCGAGTACGAAAAAGGAAAAAAAATCCACATTGTAGAGAATCATTACAAGCAGTGGCAGTATATAAATATGAAAGAAGTGAGTATAAAACAGTCTGTTGATGAACAAAAATACATGACCGGCACGCAGCCTGCGTTTATATTATAACAAAGGAACACATAAGAGGCGAGGCGCGGGAATTCGGTGAGGCAAGCTCTCAGGCAACAAGCCCTAGAGAGGCTGATAGGAACAACTTCAGTACCACATCGCTGGCAGAAAGGCCTGCGCCCTCGCTCTTGATAAGATCGGCCCGCCGTAGAGTCTGGAGGGTATACTTTGTCGCGCACATAGCACTCTTCTTCATCATTTCCTCCAGCTCGTACTCGGTGTAGTGCATGAGCTGGCAGCCGCTGCTGGAGGGAGGCAGGAGAGCCACTGCAGCTTCCATCTCTTGTACCTGCGCATGTAGCACTACCTTTTATACCTCCAAAATGGCGACTGCGGCATCAGCTGCGTCCGCCCTCTCTCTCTGTCGCTCCGCCTCCTCCTAGGCGAGGCGGCGAGCCTCCTCCACATCCACCAGCCTCTTGAGCGAGGGGGCGTTCTTCTCCATTTGAGTGCACCGCCGACCAACCATGTGGGCTAGCTCCAGGCCGCGGAGCTGGGCCAGCGCGCTCTCATGGAACAGCACCCGCGTGGCCTCCTCATCGTAGATGACGTCATCCTCCCACGAGTAGCAGCTGAAGGACAACTTATAGGCCTCCCCGCCGATGGTTTCCGGCTCCAGCCAGATCGGCAGCAGGGTGTAGATGATCGATCGGTTCTACTCCTTGTCCTACAATAGGAGGGGGATGTCGAGCTCATCTAAGCACCGCTCGTCAAGGCCAAAGTTACGGTGCCCTCTTGGCACTGGCTTCGGGGCAGGCGGATCTTCACCCTACAGTCTGGAGGTGTCGGCCGCCTCGCTAGGGGTGCCGCTGGCTGGAGCAGTGGCAGGGGCGGGGTCCTTGGTCTGCTGGGCTGCTGGGGCCTTGCCTTTTCTTTTGGCCGCGGTAGACGCATCGCCCGTAGACTTCACCTTCTTGGGTGGCGGTGGTGGAGGTTGATCGCGGCTGGGCCGCTTCTGGACGGCAGATGCCGGGATCTCGCGTTGAGCAGTGGCTGTGGCTGTGGCTTCAGCACGGGCAAGCTCGTCGGGGACGATCTGTGCGCTCTCGTAACGGGAGTGTAGGGGGATGTCCCGCTCGCCTACGAGGAAGGAAAATTTAGAGTAGACAAATCATCAAAGCATAAAGGAAAAGCGCGAGTAGCTTACCTCCCCCGAGCGGGATGGGGCGAGGTTGTCCAGATTCCGGCGCAGGAAGGCGACCTCAAAATTCTTCCTGGCGAAGAACCCGCACAGCCCCGCTTCATGGCACCCCAGACTACGGGGGCGGTAGCTCACCTCGCTGAGCTGTACCGGCGAGAAGGGTACGTTGCTAAAGTCCCCCCTGACGAAGATGAATTTCTTTAGCCAATTATTGCTCTTGTTGACGGTCTCCCGCACCATGATGTGGCTGTTGGAGAAATAGGCGGTCCCGTCCATGTTTGTGCGGAAAGAGAACAGCTTGCGGAAGACCGCGTGGCTGAACTCAACCCGCTCTTCCCGCAAGAAGCAAGCGAATCTGACCATAACAGCTACGGAATTCAGGGTCATCTGGCCTGGGACAACCCCAAAATATTTCAGTATCTAGCGAACCTCCGGCCATAGTGGAAGTCGAAGGCCTGCCTCAAAGTGCACCAAGGGGATGGCGAGCTCCCCTCCAGAGAGGTCTCTTATCTTTTTCCCCTCTCCAGGTCACCTCGCCATGAAACCTGGGGGGACGTAATCGCCTATGGCATCAAAATATTCGCCTTTAGAAATGGCGGAGGGGGGAAAGTCGTGCTCGGAAAAGGTCCAAGCACACTTACCCCACTCATCCGCATCGCCGCTGCCACCGCCCATTTCGCAGGAGTCGGGCGAGTCGAGGGTTGTAGGAGGCAAGGGAGAAGGAGAAATCTTAAATACAGTGGGTGAGAATGAGCCGGCAGGGACTATTTATCGAAAGAAAAAGGACGGGAAAACATTCCGCTAGTGAGAAAAGTGCGGATAGCAAAACGTATTTTGACGTTTCGACTTCCCGGCTCGCAACCGCGCTACAAAGACCGTTTGACAGCGGGTCTCGCCCTCCCCCACCCGCGTAAGAGGCGGGCGGGCTGCGGCTCGCACTCGCATGAAGCAATAGTCGAATCGCGCTGGTTCGCGATCAGCGAGCTCCCGAACCTCTCCCACCTAGATCAAATGGGCGGGTTAGGCGAGCCAATTCAATGACCTCGCAGCCGCTTAAAAAAAGCAAAAAGCGAGCAGGAGCGCCTCATTCACATTAAACCAGAAAAACAACGACAAACAAAATAAAAAGAACGCGCAACAAACGTCGAGCCCATTGGCGGGCGAGAAAGTCAAATTATTACAGTCATTAAAAGTGTTTTAGGATGAATAACCCTTCTGAGCCACTCGTTCTAGAGTGTGGATGCACCCTGACCCAGCAAGCGACTGCGGGGAGGGGCAGGCGGATTAGTACTGGATCCACTTCCATCTGTTCTCCTCCGCGTCCCGGATTAGGGTAGGGGGCACGCAAGGTTAATGGTACTCGCGAACCACCACCAGTTCCTTCTGGGCCAGGCCGACTTGCTCCGAGGAGTGCCTGAGCCACTCCTCGGACCGCATTATGTGCACCCTGGGAGAAGTAACCCTATCCCTGTCAGCTGGGCGCCTCGTTCCCTCCAAGACGACAAGACGCTCCTCCATTTCGGCCTTATCCATATTGACCCTGTTGAAGACCTCCTGCAGTAGCAGCGTGTGCTTCTAGAACAACCACGTCACCTGTTTCTTCATCCCCGCCGCGTCCGCCGGATCGCCCAGATACTCGGATATGTGATCTGTGTTAGGGGGAGGTGAATACCCCTCGCTCATCTCGGCTTCAGAGGAGAAAATCACATTATAACCTGTTAAGGGATAGGTCAGAAAGAGCGGATGGTAACACAGGCTCGAGTATGAGCTCACCGGAAGTCGACACGTCCCCCGCACCAGTTGGTGGTCGAGAAGAGCCCGGCCGGCCCTGGAAGAGTCCTTCCTCAAGAACTACAAAGGATTTTCCCAACCCAGGAGGAATTGGCTTCCGGGAAGTCTCCGGAGGGGGATGACCCAGGCCCGAGGTGGTGGCGACATGCTTGGTTGATAGCGAGAGGGAATGATCCCCTTCCCCACCACCTCCCTCCTCACGCGACGACACCTTTGGAAAGAGAAGTCAGAAGCAAAGCGACGAATCAGACAGGAAGTGCGCATACCTGATGAACAACCTCGACGCCAGCCGCCGAGCTGGAGCCCGGGGGGTCATTTGCCGGGGATCACCTGATAATTTTTCCTTTTACCGGCCTGAAGAGTGGGTCGGGCGAACCGCGCACCAGCCACGGGGAAGCCTCAAGAGCCTCCTCCCTAGTCTTTTCGCTTGCGGCCGCTAGCCGAGCTCGCATCTCCTCAGTCGTAGGCATCGTGCAGCTACAGCTCACTGAGAAGGCTAAAGAAGGCAAGATATTTCTAGAGGGTCCGGTGGCATATTTATAGCGTATGGGTGGGACCCACCAAGAGATTCCTTGATAGCTCAGCAAAGCACTCACCGAACACGTAGGTTGGATGATTATGTCCGAGCTTGGTCAAGCTCAAAAAGAGCGGGGATTGTGTACAACCCCGTGTTCGCCGAGTGGGTCCACCAGGCCAAACAAGCAGACCAAGGCGGCCTGCCCGTGCCAGAACATCATATAGGCAAACTCAGAATGGCTCGCTCGCTCCCGCCAAAGCTAGATGGGCGAGCTGCGCGAGCCGTACTAACCAGCCTGCGTCTGCTCGGGGTTAGTTGAACCGAATCGGGTTTTCGTCGAACGGAGCTCGTCATTCGTCGAGTAGGGCTCGATGCTTGTCGAATAGAGCTCGGCGCTAATCGAATGGGGCTCGCCGTTCGTCGAGTGGGGGTTCGGCATTCTTCGAACTGACCTTGTGAGTTAGAATCCTAGATTCGTCGAACAAAACTCGGGGAACTCAAGTCTTCTAGAATTCCTTCTGTAGTAATAATCCCAAACCGCCCCAGGCAAGTGAAGGTATCAGAGGGATACTCGCCCAACTATTTTATGAGACTTCATCCAGACTTTACCCCCACTGGCGCCCTTCTAGCTTTAGCGTTGAGTGACGTTGCTCCATTCAACGCTCTCAATGCCCTTCTGGCTTTGGCATTTAGTGATGTTGCTCCTCTCGACGCTCTCGGTGCCCTCCTGGCTTTCACGTTGAGTAACGTTGCTCCACTCAATGCTCTCGACGCCCTTCTGGCTTTGGCGTTGAGTGACGCTGCACCTCTCAACGCTCTCGGTGCCCTTCTCGCTTTGGCGTTGAGTGGCATTGCTCCACTCAATGCTCTTGATGCCCTTCTCGATTTAGTGTGGAGTGACATTGTTCCACTCGACGCTCTCGGTGCCCTCTTGGATTTGGAGTTGAGTGATGATGCTCCACTCGCCCAGTCTCCTATGAGGTTTTTTTCTTTACCATTTTACCCTTGTCAGGGGGTGCGAATAGCTTAATAGAACGGCGGAGTTACGATGTTAGCAGACCTAGTTGGGGTGCACATAGCTGTTCACAATAGCGGAGGTTTGATATTTGCAGGTCGTCTTCTGAAATCTATAAATAAGACCCAAGGGGCACCTTATAGGGCACACTCATCAGTATTCAGATCTTGTTGCGCTTTCGGAGGCAGCCTTAGCTCGGCCATCGGCTAAGGAGAGGAAGCGCTCTAAGATCTTTCGGGTGTGTGGTGGGACCTCCACGCCGAGCACTTGGGTCAGTTTTCATTTCTCTTTTGCTGTTTGTCTTGCAGGAGAGAAGTAGGTGCACGATCACCCCTTCCACAAGGGTGAACTCCACAAGAGACCGAATTTTCGGTTTTAATAGATGGCAGGCAACATCGGCATCAATCCCTGGCATCTCGGCAGCGCTCCAAGTAAAAACGTCGATGTTTTCATGTAGGCAAGTGGCTTTCTCTATCTTCCCCTCTAGCGGCAGGGATCCTACAACCTTCAACAGACCAGGCTATCCTCTTCGGGAGATCACTTCCACCTCTTCTACCTCCTCAGCATCACATAGTCCTCTCCCCCTTTCCAGCAGCTCCTCCAACCTCTCTGCGTCCCCCATCCAGCTGATGGTACTGACGACATTCAGGTAGAATTCCATAGTGGCCCTGCGATCTCCCCTGATCTTGACTTGGACAACTCCCTGGCATTATTTCAGACATTGATGATAAGATGACGAAACAGCTTTGAAATAGTTGATGAGGGGATGCCTGAAGATGGCGTTGTATCTGCTCGGCGCATCAACGATGATAAAACAACATCGGATTGAGGTCCCGCCCATAGTGACCAGAAGGTCCACGCTCCCGTCCACCTCTTTCTTCTCTCCTGAGAAGCCAAAGAGGGGTACGTTCGCAGCCTGAACCCGAGATGCCTCCACTTGCAGCCCTACGAAAGTCCTTTTGAAAATGACTTTCACTGAGCTCCCATTGTCTGCGAGGATTCGGTCAACGGTGAAGTCTTTGATGGAAGCGTGAATAACCAAGGCATCATGTAAGGGGTTTTCATTTCCCAGCATGTCCTCCTCCGAGAAAGTAATCTTGTCTAGCGGCGGTGGGCTCTGTGAGGTTGAGGCGATGCTCCTCTTGTAAATCTGATGGAGACTTCCCTTGCGGGAAGCTCCGAGCCCGGCTCCTCCGTTGATCACTCCAACTTACCCACCTCCTCGGTCATGGATCACCTCTCCACGACCTCCCAGGTCGACCCGGTCCTCATTCCTTCTCCTCAGCAGAGCTTGGAATGTCACTTGCCCTACCGGGGCTTCTTGCCTAGGCTATTCCCTCTCCGCAACTCCTGCTTCCAACCTCCTCCTCGCTTCCCAGAACTCCGGACAAGCTAACGTCTCATGCCCCTCTACTCGATGGATGTCGCAGTAAAGGGGAATCTCTGCCTCCTAACGCATCGCCTGTTGCTGCCTCTGGCGATGCTTGTTCCCCTGATGGGCGATGGACATCGCCTACCTCCTTTCTCCTCGGCATTCCTCCTAATGGTGGTCATTCCTCCTCTCCTCTTGTTGAAAACGCGGCCGAACTGGTGGCCTCCACTAGGGGTGATTTTTGGGGTACTGGAATCGCCTCTCTTCTCCTCTCCTTGTCGGAGCCTCAACAAGCCTCATCTCTTCCTGCCTCTAAGGCCTCTCCTGCCTCCTTTCTTCCACCCTTCCGAGCTCTTCTCTCTTCTTCTCTTCCTCTCTCCTACTCGGCTCCTCTCTTCTCCTCTCTTCCCGCCTCTCCGACAGACTTCCTTTCCTCGACTCCCAAAGTCTCCCTCTCTTCCTTTCTAACGACTCCTCTCCGTCCATCCGTGCCAAGAAATCCTTATTCCTTTCCTCCCCCTGGATGAACGTATTTGCCCTCTCCACCATGTCCTCAAAGGACCTCGGGGGTTTGGAGTCTATGTCCATGTTGAAGAGGCCTTGCTTTAGGCCGAACTTGAGGGCCACCATTAGGGTGAAGCCATCCACCTCCTCCACCTCCAAGATTTCCTCCTGAAAACTATCTATGTAAAGGCCGAGAGTTTCATGCTGCCCTTGGTTGATTTTGAAGAGGGTGGTTTCTTCTTTCTTCCTTTTCTTAGATGTCACGAACCTCGCCATGAAGCCCTGATGCAGATCGGAGAAACAGTAGATGGATCCTGCTAGCAGCTGGTGGAACCAGTCTCTCGCATTACCCTTGAAGGTGATGGAGAAGAACCGGCACTTGAAGGTATTAGACATGTTGCGGATGGAAACTACATCTTCAAACCACTGAAGATGGCTGACCGGGTCATCTTTGTCAGAGTAGTAGGAGAGGACAGTTTCTCTGAAGCCTTCGGGAACTGGGGCCGCGAGGATCTCGTCACAGTAGGGGCTCCTCCCTTCATGGCAGTGTCGAGTTTCATCGTCGCTCGAATCATCATCATAATCGCTCTGTGGGCGAGTATCTCGGTATCTCGCCTCTGTTTCTGAATCTCGAAATATGACTCCCTGGCTGCTTGCCGGATAATGTCGTGACTGCGTCAGTCGCTCTTCTCCTGCCCACACGGGCTCCTTCCTAGCTCGCCTCGTCGTCGCTTCCTCGTCCGGCGGTGTCAGGCGACGGGGAGAAGTAGCGGTGACATCGGGGGAAGAGAAAATCCGGCAAGGACAGTCCTCTCGATCCTCTTGGAGAATTCTTCGAACACTGCAACGGTCACAAACTCGCCACCTCATGCGGATTTACCAGCTCCCGCCGAGTTGCCGACCAACTCTTCATGCTCGCCACCACTCACCATCTTGCTAAACCACCAAACTTTCCTCCTTGGCTGTGATCCATGCTCACCGCGCCAAGTGTTGAAGCCAAGAAAAATCCTTACCTCAAAATTCAGATCAAGGCCACCTAAGTTTACCGGTTCAGGGGTAAGACTAGACGATTAGAGTGACTAGGATGAAGAACGAAGGCAAACAAGACCCCAGACATTGCGGCAGGAAGGTCCCACCACGTACCCAGATGCTCGAAAGAAGCAGCCCCTTCTCAACAAAAAATGGCCGAACTATGTACGAGGGAGACTAGCTGATGACTAAGTCACAAGGTTGCGATCTGGTCTCTAAGGAAAAGGAATCCAAAGGCTCAACTAGCACTCGAAAAGAAGAGCTCGCGAGTATCCTGCGGAGGATTCAAGTGTCTCCACCTCGTACCCCCAAGGCCCTATTTATATGGAAATTGTTGAATTTTGTGAAGTGGAAGTGGTTGACGGAACACGCCGGGCGGCCTGGGCAGACAGATTTGGCAGACTAGGCGGACTGGGCGGACTGTGATGTGCGGTCTGGTGGAAGGTCTAGTGGAAAGCCGGCTGTCTTCTGAGCGGCTTGTTGCATGGAGTCCGCGGACTATGCGGCCTGGTTTCTGCGGATAGGGTGTTGCTGGTTGGCTTTGCCAAAGAGTGGCCTGAGCGGATGGAGTCTTACGGACTGGTGCATTGCTCAGTGGCCGCGGGTGCAAGCTTGTGCTGATAGGCGGTTTGGCTCATGTCCGCGGGAAGCTTGCGGACTGGTGTGTCCGCGGTTTGGGCTATTCCGGACTGAGCTTAGAGCTTGGCTGAGGCCTTGTCGAGCTCTGGTGGTACAGCAGGTGCTTTGCTGTGGAGGTCGATTGGCGGACTGGTTTTGGAGTCCGAGGTTGGCTGCTGCGTTGGACAGGAGTGCGAGGAGCTCGCGGACTGATGGCGGTCTGTGCTAGGGTGTTTGGCGGACGGGAGTTTGTGTCCGCCATGCTCGCATTGGCCTTTGGTGGTTTTGGACTTGGTCATACTTTGTGCCAAGACCATGGTGTCCGCGGTATCCGCCAAGTCCGCTGTGACCGGGCGGACTATTGCTATCTGCCTTTGGTCGTGGACTTGTGGCGGATTGAGGTGTGAGTCTTGCGGACTGCCTCGGGTTGGTGCGGACAGCTATTAAAGGGGGTTGCTAACCTGCAGTGGTTGGAGCTTTGCGGGCTGATGCCTTGTCCGCATAGCTTGGGTGGACTGGAGAGGGTTCGTCAATGGTTGCCTTGCTCCTGGCGATTTTCCTTGGTATCCGGCTAAGTCCTTGCGGACGCGGCGGACGATGTTTTGTTATCGCGCGGGCTGGGGCGGTGTCTCTATCTCTAGGGCGGTGACCACACTCCTCACCTCGCTTATATATAGGACCCCCCTGGCAGGTCTACAGTAACTTGAGTGAACAGTAAGTTGGGTTGGGCAAGGAGCTGCGGTCTGAGTTTGTCTGTCTGCGAGGATTGTTTCAGTGCTGACATTTGCTGTGTGCAGGTTGCGCGGGTTGCTTCAAGGAGCCAGGAGTTTATCTGTAACTTCGGTCAAGTACTTGGAAGTGTGCGGTCTCTGCGGACTCAGCAGGACGTCGCTCTGCGACTTGTCAGTTCTGTTGCATCTTTGCCAGCTTCAATAACCTGTCCGCCGGCTTCAGTCGGGTAGGGGGTGTTCCTCAGTTCAGCTTCAGCAGGAGACGAATAACGGTGTGTCCGCACGGCCTCGCGGCTTCGGCGGACTCCGTGTTATTCAGCGGATTGCAGCTAAGTTTGGGCGATCTCAGCGGACTCGGCGACCTCGGCGGTCTCGGCGGACTCCGGTGTTGTCCGCCCGGCTTGTTTTTTGGTGCTTTCTGTTTCAGCTGTTATACTAGCGAAATCATGTCTCGCTATGTATGCATCATGTTGTAAAGAAGTGAATGAATAAAAGACCTGCTTGTGCTTCCATTGTTTGTTGGGATTAACCTTTGTTCCTTGGTTTCCGCTGGTTCAATGTGAGAACTGGGTAGTTCCGAAGATATTAATTTGGCGTTTGGGCTATCTTGCTGACCACGTTGAGAAAATTTAACATGGTATTAGAGGGAGGTTGCTGAGGTTCAGTTGCGTGAGCGGAAGTCAGCCAGTGTTGTTACTCAGTGATTGAGTGGTGATCAACCTGTATTGTTGCTCGGAGCTTCTGAAAGGTTGCTAACAGGTGTTGCAATGGAAGGGAGTTTTGCAAGAGGTCTGGGTATTGAACTCTTAACGCCGACTAACTTCAAGAAGTGGAAGTCGTGCATGAAGAGTTATCTTCTTGGCGAGGAGCTGTGGGAAGTCGTCGGTGGTAACGACAGACAGGAAGTCACTGCTGTTTTTGGTACTGTTTAGCAGGTTAGGCTCTGGAGAAGAACAAATGCTAAGGCGGAGTTCATTCTGAAGAGAGCCGTGTCTCCGGAACTGTTTGATCACATCGTTGGATGTGAGTTGGCTGCTGATATTTGGACAACCATTGATGAGTTGTTCAATAGGAAGAATGTGGCGCGGCTTCAGTTCCTGGAGAATGAGTTGGCCAGGGCAACACAGGGAGACATTTCCATCTCCAAGTACTTCTTAAAGATGAAGAGCTTGTGTGCTGAGCTGTCGACACTGGATCCTGATGAGCCTATCTCTGAGGCAAAGATGAAAAGGCACATCATCCGCGGCTTGCGGAAGGAGTATGTGGCCTTTGTCACATCTGTTCAAGGGTGGGCTACTCAGCCGTCGTTGCTGGAGCTAGAGAATCTGCTTGCCTCGCAGGAGAGCTTAGCAAGGCAGATGGCTGGAGTGAACCTGAATCAAGAAGGCAGCGAAGCTCTCTTCTCAGGCTAGAAGAGAGGATGGGAAGGGAAGAAGAAGAAGAAGAAGGTGCAGGCCGCTGGTGAGAAGGAGACTTCAACTTCATATCCGCCGGAGAGGAGCAATTCTCCTAAGGACTGGAAGAAGAACTTGAAGTGCTACCGGTGTCATCAGCAAGGGCACTTCAAGCGGGACTGCAAGGTCAAACTGCAGCCTGGGAATGCTGCGGGAAAGGAGGAAGCTTGCTCGAGAAGTGAAGAAGCAGAATGGGGCCGAGCCTTCATGACGGGAACTTGTGTCCGGGCCTTGTCTGCTGAGGACTTCAACAGCGAGTGGATCGTGGACTCTGGGTGTGGTCATCACCTCACCGGAGACAAATCGAAGTTCACCTCCATGCAGGCTTACTCAGGTAATGAAGTTATTATCACTGCTAATAATACTGTTTATGCAGTAAAGAAAGAGGGGGTCGTGTCTTTAGGTAGTGATCAGGGGCCACTCACGTTAAGGAGTGTGTATCACGTGCCGGGCATGAAGAAAAACCTCTTCTCGGTGACCAATGCGGTGGACGCTGGTTATCACGTTTTGTTTGGGCCAACAGACGTGAGGTTCCTTCGCAACGTATCAGCAGTGAAGGCTGATGTTGCTCATGTAGGGAGGAGGGTGAAGAACTTGTTTGTTCTTGCCACCAATTCTTATGTTGATAAAATGAGGGCCAATGATAGTGCTGCTGTCTGGCATGAGAGGCTGGGGCATGTTGGCATGGACAAGCTGAAGGTGATGGCGAGTAGAAGTCTGGTGAGGGGGTTGCCGAAGTTGTCCTCCTTTGGTGATGGGCATGTTTGCGCGGGCTGTCAATACGGTAAGGCACATCGCCTTCCGTTTGATAAATCACAAACAAGGAGCAAGGAACCATTGGAGTGTATTCATGACGACCTGATGGGACCGACGGTTACTGCCAGCCTTGGTGGAGGCAGATTCATGCTTGTCTTGGTTGATGATTACTCAAGGTATACTTGGGTGTACTTCTTAAAGGAGAAGTCGGAAACCTTCCGTTTGTTTGTGGAGTTTAAGGAGTTGGTAGAAGGCCGGCTTGACTTGCGGATTAAGAAGCTTAGAACTGATAACGGGGGTGAGTTTGTCTCCTCCGAGTTTTCTAACTTCTGCAGGAAGCACGAGATCCAACGGGAGCTTACTTGTGCTCACACTCCACAACAAAATGGGGTAGCGGAGCGGAAGATCCGTCATCTGACGGAGACCTGCAAATGCTGGCTTCATGCGAAAGATATCCCAAGGTCCTTTTGGGCGGAGGGGATGTCTTGTGCTGCTTATGTCATCAACCGGATGCCACTCAGCCCTATCAACATGAAGACTCCTATTGAGCTGTTGCTGAAGGAGAAGCCGAGTGTGGGACACCTTAGGTTGTTCGGTTCAACTTGCTACGTGCATGTCCTGGATGCTTCACGGACAAAGCTGGATGCGAAGGCAAGGAAGCTTGTCTTTGTTGGCTATGATGAGCGGAAGAAGGGATGGAAATGCATGGACCCTGTGACGAATAAGTTCGTGGTATCAAGAGACGTTGTCTTTGACGAGCTGACGTCATATGGAGGTGGCTCGGTTGAGCTAACCGGAAGTAGCAAGGTTGATGAAGCACCGGTGGCGGCTGCTGAAGGCTTGGAAGAGGAGCTTGTTGTTTCACCAGCAGCTCCCGTTGCTTCTAACTCCGAGGCTGAGCCTTCTGGCTCAGGAAGCAGGGGGAGCACTGCTCAATGCTTGCCCCAGGTAGGAGTGGAGCCCGAAGAAGCAACGGAATAAGTGAGCAAGGAGCCGAGTCTTCGGAGATCGAAGAGGGTGGTTAAGCTACCGGCTCGGTACTGTGATGGGAATGCAGTGAGTTTTGTCTCCTGCTTCTTTGTAGGTCCTCTGGATGAGCGAGAGCCTGCAAGCTTCAACGAGGCCACTGGAGTAAAGGAGTGGGAAGATTCCATGAAGGAAGAGTTTGATGCTCTGAAGAATGCCTTTCTTTACGGAGAGATTGACAAAGACATCTTCATGGATCAGCCGCTTGGTTTTGTCTCTGAGAAGCATCCGGACTATGTCTGCAAACTCAGGAAGGCTCTCTATGGGTTGAAGCAAGCTCCTAGAGCTTGGTATGGGAAGATTGCAGAGTACTTGCAATTCTGTGGATACCTTGCTTCCAACTCGGATTCAAGCTTGTTCGTCAAGAAGAAGGGAGAGCTACGTGTCTTGGTCCTGCTGTATGTGGATGACATGATCATCACAGGGAACTCAGAGGGGGAAGTAGCAAGGCTCAGGGCTGAGCTTGCTATACGCTTCGAGATGAAAGACTTGGGAGAGTTGCATCACTTTCTCGGTCTTGAAGTGGAGAGAAAGGAGTGAGGGGTTCTCATTTGCCAGAAAGGGTATGTTGGTCGCATTGTGAAGCGGTTCGGCATGGGCGAAGGGAAGAAGTGCTCTACCCCACTGGAATCTGGGCTGAAGCTTCGACGAGATGAGGGAAGGGTTCTTCATGATCCCTTGGTGTTCAGGGCCCTTGTTGGGAGCTTGATTTACCTGACGATTACAAAGCCGGATATTGCTTATGTTGTTGGCCGAGTAAGTCAGTATATGGCTGAACCAAGGCAATCTCATCTAGTGGCGGCAAAGGGAATTCTGAAGTATGTCAAGGCTTCTTCTGATATGGGACTCCTCTATAGAAGGTACTCGGAGTTTGCGTTGCTCGGGTACACGGATGCTGACTATGGCGATGATTCGGATGATCGAAAGTCTACTTCAGGTTATGTGTTCACTTGCGGTTCAGCTAGCATCTCGTGGTGTAGCAAGAAGCAGGACTCGGTGTCGGTTTCAACCACGGAGGCGGAGTATAAGGCTTCGGCCTTGGCTGCTCGGGAAGCCGTTTAGTTGAGGAGGCTTATAGAGGATGTTCATGAAGAAGTGCAAGGGCCTACTTTACTCCGGGGTGACAATGAGAGTGCTCTCAAACTGGTAAACAATCTAGTGTGTCACGCTAGGACCAAGCATATTGAGATTGATCACCATTTCATCCGGGAGAAGGTGTTGGAAGGATCTCTGTTAGTCGGGCATGTTCGGAGTGAAGATAATCTTGCTGACATCTTCACGAAGCCACTGTCGAAGGGGCCTTTTGAGTGCTTGCGCAGCTTGCTGGGCTTGGTCACCACTTCCCACTTCAAGGGGAGTGTTGAATTTTGTGAAGTGGAAGTGGTTGACGGAACAGGCCGGGCGGCCTGGGCGGACAGATTTGGCGTACTAGGCGGACTGGGCGGACTGTGATGTGCGGCCTGGTGGAAGGTCTAGTGGAAAGCCGGCTGTCTTCTGAGCGGCTTGTTTTATGGAGTCCGCGGACTATGCGGCCTGGTTTCTGCGGATAGGGTGTTGCTGGTTGGCTTTGCCAAAGAGTGGCCTGAGCGGATGGAGGCTTGCGGACTGGTGCATTGCTCAGTGGCCGCGGGTGCAAGCTTGTGCTGATAGGCAGTTTGGCTCATGTCCGCGGGAAGCTTGCGGACTGGTGTGTCCGCGGTATGGGCTGTTGCGGACTGAGCTTAGAGCTTGGCTAAGGCCTTGTTGAGCTCTGGTGGCACAGCAGGTGCTTTGCTGTGGAGGTCGATTGATGGACTGGTTTTGGAGTACGGGGTTGGCTGCTGCATTGGACAGGAGTGCGAGGAGCTCGCGGACTGATGGCGGTCTGTGCTAGGGTGTTTGGCGGACGGGAGTTTGTGTCCGCCATGCTCGCATTGGCCTTTGGTGGTTTTGGACTTGGTCACACTTTGTGCCAAGACCATGGTGTCTGCGGTATCCGCCAAGTCCGTTGTGACCGGGCGGACTATTGTTATCTACCTTTGGTCGTGGACTTGTGGCGGATTGAGGTGTGAGTCTTGCGGACTGCCTCGGGTTGGTGCGGACAGCCATTAAAGGGGGTTGCTTTCTTGCAGTGGTTGGAGCTTTGTGGGCTGATGCCTTGTCCGCATAGCTTGGGCGGACTGGAGAGGGTTCGTCAATGGTTGCCTTGCTCCTGGCGGTTTTCCTTGGTATCCGGCTAAGTCCTTGCGGACTCGGCGGACGGTGTTTTGCTATCGCCTGGGCTGGGGCGGTGTCTCTATCTCTAGGGCGGTGACCACACTCCTCACCTCGCTTATATATAGGACCCCCCTGGCAGGTCTACAGTAACTTGAGTGAACAGTAAGTTGGGTTGGGCAAGGAGCTGCGGTCTGAGTTTGTCTGTCCGCGCGGATTGTTTCAGTGCTGACATTTGTTGTGTGCAGGTCGCGCGGGTGCTTCAAGGAGCCAGGAGTTTGGCTGTGACTTCGGTCAAGTACTTGGAAGTGTGCGGTCTCTGCGGACTCAGTAGGAGGTCGCTCTGCGGCTTGTCAGTTCTGTTGCATCTTTGCCAGCTTCAATAACCTGTCCGCCAGCTTCAGGCGGGTAGGGGGTGTTCCTCAGTTCAGCTTCAGCAGGAGACGAATAACGATGTGTCCGCGCGGCCTCGCGGCTTCGGCAGACTCCGTGCTATTCGGCGGATTGCAGCTAAGTTCGGGCGATCTCAGCGGACTCGGCGATCTCGGCGACCTCGGCGGTCTCGGCGGACTCCGGTGCTGTCCGCCCTTCTTGTTTTTTGGTGCTTTCTATTTCAGCTGTTATACTAGCGAAATCATGTCTCGCTATGTATGCCTCGTGTTGTAAAGAAGTGAATGAATAAAAGACCTGCTTGTGCTTCCATTGTTTGTTGGGATTAACCTTTGTTCCTTGGTTTCCGCTGGTTCAACGTGAGAACTGGGTAGTTCCGAAGATATTAATTTGGCGTTTGGGCTATCTTGCTGACCACGTTGAGAAAATTTAACAGAAATCCACGGGGGGGGGGGGGGGGG
Organism: Platanthera guangdongensis; assembly: GCA_039583875.1. Lineage (NCBI taxonomy): Eukaryota > Viridiplantae > Streptophyta > Magnoliopsida > Asparagales > Orchidaceae > Platanthera > Platanthera guangdongensis. The sequence goes on from CM077153.1 coordinate 210,207,082, forward strand.
AGGGGGGTCAAATTGATACCCCACCCCCTGGCGGCTAGGCTACTTCCCAGACGAACTCGCACGAGCTGGGCGAGTATCTCGACTAGTCGCCTACCTGTCGTGTAACATCCCTTAGACAAGTAGACCCCTAGGAGTGGTTTTATCATGACTAGGTCATGACAAAACCCTAGGAAGCCCAAGAAGACCAAGTGGACCTAGGAATGTAGGTGAGATCACTATAGTCTGCAAATAGTAGGTTTTTAAACACTAGTTTAGGATGATCATGGGTCTTCACCATGACTCCAAGGCCCCACCACAACCTCACCAACCTATTGCAAGGTCCATTAGATCCCTAAGGGTCCATTGGTGTCAACCCAGGGTGGTCAAGTTGACCTAGGATCATCCTAGTCCTAAATTGGGCAAGGTGCCCTAACTAAGGGCAATGTGCCCATAATGTGCCCAACCAACCATACCTAGGTCTTCCTAGACCTAAGGTGAAGTCAATGGGTCACCAAAGACCCATTGGGGTCAACCTTATAGGCTAAGTTGACCTAAGTCAACCCTAGCCCTAAAGTGGTCAAAGTACCCTAATTAAGGGGCAAGTGATCACCAAGGTGCCAAGTCAACCCTACACAACCCTTCCTAGACCTTAGGGGAAGCCAAGGGGTCTCCAAGGATCCCTTGGGGTCAACCCAAATGGTCATTTTAACCAAAGTTAACTCATGGGTCAAAGTGGTCAACTTAGGTTAACCTAGCCCAATTCAAGTGGGCTAAGCCCAAGTGGTGTGGCCTATTAGTCTAAGGAAATGGAGAGACACATTTTGGGCCCACAAAATTCATAGAGTGATGACTAGGAGAGAGAGGGAGGAGGTTTCACCACTTGGGAGGAGAGAGAAAACGGGGGATTAATGGCCATTATGGCCATGGAGGTTTCAACACCCCCCCCCATCTTGATGGGCTTTTACTCCTTGGAGTCAGGGGAGGGGTTTTCAGGAGGTGGCCAGCCAATGGGGTGGCTCAGCCCTTCAAATGGCTGAAACCAAAAATGACCATTAATGGCCATTCATGGCCATTGGAGTTACACTCTTCCCCATCCCCAATTAGGGATCTTAAAAGCATCACCAGGCAGAGGGGAGAAGGTTACAACCTTTACCTAAAGGATTCGAAGAACTTGACTGTGTTGTTGCAGAAACCCGATCGGTGCCACCACCACCATGGCAAATCGGAGATCAACGTGCCTCCAGCCCTCCCAACGGGTCCTCCCTTGCTCCTTCTTCCATGGGTAGATCATAGGAATCAATAGGGATAAGCATCGGGCTCAATTGAGCCCGATTGGGGAAAGAAATTTCCCTGGTTTTTCCAAAAAATCAACTTGTCGGGATCGTCGGAATCCTCCCCTCTAGAGGCTGTGCCGCCGCCTGGCGATAGCCACCACCTCGACGGAGGTGGTGGTGGCGATGGCCGGCCAGGGAGGTGGCCGGGTGGCCGGGAATTGGGGATGGAATAAGCTCCAGGTCAGGAGAATCCTGGCCATCGGCTGGAGCTTGAAGATGACCGGATGTTGTCTGTTTCTTCTCCAAGATTCGTGCGCCGTTGATTGAGATCTTAGGCATTTAAATAAGTTCATTTCATGATTCTGTCAAAGCAAATGTTGTTAATGTTTTTATTTATTAAAAATACTTAGAGGCTTGTACAGAGAAAGTGGTCATCATCAAGTCTGTAGGTCTGGATGTCTAGTTTATTTTAAAATTTACTTGAGTCAATTTGGAGTTCAGGTTAGACCTCAGCTCTCAATTTTGTGGGGTCTATACCTAAGGCTAGTCAGAGATTTAAATGTGTGCCCCCACTTCACCACATGACCAAATGACCTGAAATTTGGACAGGGAGTCAATCTTACCTATACCTAGGTCATGTCCAAAAATGGAAATTTTTGGAGATACTTTTTCTATAGTTTTTGAAATTATTTAATAGTCCTAGGATAATTTAATTAGGGGACCTAATGACCTCCAAACCCTCGCAAAATTTGGTGGGTGGTCCTTGGGGTTATTATAAGTCTCTGTATAAATATTTATCCCATTTAGAGATGATTTAGTTTGGAAATAAGCAAACCCTAAGTTGGCCAAAAGGGGGTATTTAGGTCAAAGTGTTCCTTATGGGTTTAAGTAGTCAAATCACCTCAACAGAAGCTGAAACTTGGGCCACTGGTTTGTTATGATACTATACACCCTCACATGGAATTTGGGGTGGATTGGGGTGAATTTGCCCTAGGACCCAAGTTCAAACCCTAAGGTTGAACTTTGGGGATTTGTGAAGGGTATAGGGTGATATTCCCTTGTATGGACTTGGCATTTAGTCCATGTGATACTAGGGTGGTGAAAAGCCCTAGGGAGAGATATGGTGGGATTTGGACACATGCACACGACTTAAACCACTGGGTAAGTTTTTTGGGTTCATACACCATAAGGAATGTCTAGTGGCTCATATGACTTTGGAACTGCATGACATATTGGTAGAGGTCATTTTCTTAATCATATTAACCACTGAAATATACTACATAATGTTTGGATGAGTTTACAAGTGAGTTCCTTTGAAAAGTGCACTATCATGAGTTGTTTGAAGAATTTTATTATGTGACTTCCTAACTTTGTGTTTGGATGATATTTAGTCAAGCTATGTTTTAAGACTATAACAAGCCTTAGAAATTTTTAATATGAATTTTTTATCATTATATGGGGTAATTAATTCACAACCCATCAAGTTGCACATTCTACTTAGAGATTTCTTATGAACAAACCACTCAATGGAAACTTATGAAAATTGGTAAGAAGACCTTTATTGACATTTTAAAGCTCTGTGAGTTTTTATGGAATTTTTGGACGTCTATCTGTAGGGGTAAGTTCACAAGGTGCTATTTTCTAAGTAAATGTAATTGAATTTATTTTGATACTTATTTAGCTTGATAAAATATGATTTTTGGTCAGAGGCCCTTTCTAGTCATCCTTGAGATTTAGTACTTTTTCTACATTTTTTGATGAATAGCTTTAGTACTTTCTTCTTTACCCATACTTAATGGCTTATTATTGAATTAATTATTTAGAGGCCAAACCATTGATGGAAAATCATGAAATTTGGTATTTACTATTATTGCTCTGTTATCTAGTGTTCATAGTTTTTGGGCGGCCATTATTTGAGAAAATATCGTACTTCATGTTTAAATTACCCATGGCCTAACTTTGGGGAAAATTAATTAAATACCAAATTAATTATGAAAATTATAAGTTTCTGGAGATAGGCTAATCATGTCATGATATACCCTTATAAATATATTAAGGCTTGTGGATGAAAATTTGGAGTATCACCTATCATGTACAACATATAGTATAGGTTGGTATGCATATAGTAAAACTACAGAAAATGTGATAGCGTTTGAATTGGGCATATGGGTTGGGGTTAACAATTAGCTGGTTTGGGTAAAATGAGATTGAGTTCAACATTGGAAGTTGTGATGAGGAAAATTGCAGGGCAGACTAGGATTAGGGGGATGCTCGGGATCGACGAAAGATCGTCTTTCCTGTGGAGTGAGTGAGAGAGAGAGGGTCAAAACACACTAGGGTTAGATTCAGAGTATTATTAAAAGGGATCGGGAATCGGTTATTAACCAATAACAGTAAGTGTCTTGCGAAAGGGAGCTTTGGGCTTTAGCCCATCGTAGTTCCTAGTGCCCTGTGAGAGCCTTTCACCGGGAATACCTTGGGCAGTCCTGGGCTATCCTAAACCATAAGAAAAATCAATGTTTAAGAGTAACTAGTATAACTAGGGGTCTACTTTCACACACCCCGGTGTCTCGTGAAGTTAGGTTAGCTCACACGGGCGATAGGCTCGGTGGTTTCGGTGATGGGCAGGTTAGCCCAGCGAGCCGATGGCTCGGCAGATCATTGTGACGGACAGGATAGTCCGGGTAGCTTTTGCTCGGTTGTTGGTTGTGACGGACGTGTTAGTCCGGGGAGCCTTGTCTCGGTGGTTGATACATCAAGATTGTATGTGCATAAATTCTAAGGTGGGTCTTCGGTGTTGGAGGGTCGATGCAATGATGCCAATATGTTAACTCGGCAAGTATGGACTAGCACTTCACCAATTTAAATCTGGTGGACCAGCCGGCAAAGAGTACGCAGGAGCTCCACTTAGTGTACCAGCATTGAGGCGTACGATAGGTCTGACTATTAGTGTAATTACCGATTTAGAGGTGGGCGAGACCCAACCCACCACTTCTGTTTGCCACTACGGAGGTATCCTGGGTGGTTAGGCTCCAGAAAGGGGGAACTAAAGGTCTGTGTGCATCGAGTCGGGTGGGTGTGTTGCACTTGCATGATTCATGGCATAACATAGCATAACATAAATCATTGCATTTAAACCTAACACCCATCGTATAAATTGGTTTGGGACATTTTTTTATGATAGGCCCTGCAAAATGACCCCTTAGTTTATAAGCTTGCGTGAGCGTGCTTATAAGCTAAGGTTATTATTCTTTGGATATTTATTTTGCTTGCTTGAAAATCGATACCCCAACGTATAAATCAGTATGAGATTTTTTATACGATGGGAGCCTTGTAAAAGATCTCTTAACTTATAAGTTTGTATGTGCATTCATATAAGTTAAGGTTACTTGTTTCTTAGTTTACCTTTCATATACTTACTGCTCTGCTTTACTTTCTACCTTACTGCTAGCTTGTACCTTCCTTCATTAGTTGTAAATACATTATAAATAACTACTAGAATAGTTCCACCATCACATGCCTTGTCTATTCTCCACCTTCATTACCTTTACTTTCCTTCTCCCCACTCGGTGCCTAGGAGCCATGGGGGGAGGGGTAGGGGATTATAGGACTTAGTCTTTTAGACTAACGGTTTTCGGACCAAATCACTTTAGGGGATCGTGGAGCGCAGCTTAGAGGTGTAGCCCCGGAGGTCGGCACGCTTGAAGACTGGACAGTCTAGCACCAGAGTTCAAATAGCTGGGACAGTGAGTCCCGTTTGCCAGTAGTTGTTATAGATTTGATTCTGCAATAAGTGACTTGTAGTGAGGACTTTGATGTATCGGGCATGAGCCTTATTTCCAGTACTTTTATTTTTATTGTCGTGGACTCTCCCTTTGGGGAGGATTATTACTATATATGTAATTATTGTGGAAATGTATTAGAGTTCTGATTTCATGTACTCTCATACTTTTGCTACTATTCTGAGATCGATATGCCGTTAGGATCGACGTTTTGTAGTGATGACCTTCTCGGGCATGATGGTGTCACCACAAAGCGGCGATTCTGGGCCTAAGACCCCGTGGTTGGGAAGAAAATGGGGTCTTATATGGCGAGTTTGCGAGGGGAGCTCGCCATACTCGCCAGGCCTTCTGCAGTTTTGCGCGCTACTCTGACTTCTGTCTTGACTTGTTGACCTTGACTTTTGTTGACCTGATTGCGGTAGGACCCATCCTCGATGAATATGGGTTGTACACCCCCTCCCATGGGATCAAGCCACACATAGTTCTTCAAACGTGCATCTCATAGCACTCACATAAGAGCTCGAACGTTCATCAATCCTTTGCAACATGTGAACTTCTGGACAGAAAACATCTTTGTGAGCATGTTTGCTGGATTCTGCTTAGTATCAATCTTCTTCAAACGAAATTGTCTTTCTCGATCAAGTCATGAAAAATGGTAACTTACATCAATGTGTTTGGTACGAGCATGTTGCACTGGATTGGATGCTAAGAAAATCGAGCTTTGACTATCACAAAAGAAAGTTAAAGCCTTATGCTCCACACCTAGGTCATCCAATATGCCTTGCATCCAGATGGACTCCTTCAGAGCTTCTATCATTGTCATGTATTCAGTCTCTATTGTTGATAAAGCCACTGTTGATTGCAGAGTCGACATGTAACTCACTAGATCTCATGCCGATGTGAATAAATATCTAGTCGTAGACCTACACATATTTATATCACCTATATAGTTTGAATAAGTGTAACCTGTTGGGTACATTGGTTTAAATGTACCTGATTTGAAGAAGCCTCACCCTACTCAATGATATACATCAAAATGTATTTGATGTATTTTGAGTTGCCTTGTGCAGGTTAAGTATTTGCAGGGAAAGCTGAAATTTTTCTAAGTCCATGTGTCGACACCCAGAAGGAAAATGTCGACACTTAAGAAGACTTGTGTCGACACCCAGGCAAGCAGTGTCGACACTTGGAGTAATTGTGTCGACACCAGGGTTGCAGAGTCGACACCAGACAGAAAGTGTAGACACATACAGGTTGTGTTGACACTCAATGAAGAAAAGTCCAGTGAAGCTGTGTCGACACTTAACAGCAGTGTCGACACCCAGAAGAACTGTGTCTACATCAGAAAGTGTCGACACTTGGAGGCTGTGTCGACACTCAGCAAATTTCAGCAGGGTCTAAGTATAAGTGTCGACATAATAAAGAATGTGTCGACACTCATCAGAAGACTCAACACTTGAAGAAAGTGTCGACACAATGAAGAATGTGTCGACACACAGTAGAAGACTCGACACATGAAGAAAGTGTCGACACTAGGAGGCTGTGTCGACACTCAGCAAAGTTCAACAAAAAATTCTAAGTACAAGTGTCGACACTAAGGAGATGTGTCGACACTCAGCCAAAGTCTCAACAGAAGAAGAATTTGTCGACACAAGGAGCAGTGTCGACACTCAGCAAGTATCAACACAGAAGGCATGTGTCGACACCAAGAAGATGTGTCGACACTGAACAAGTTCAACACATGAAGATGTGTCGACACAAAGGTGTAGTGTTGACACTTACAAGAATTCAACTAAGTACTGAAGAACAGGGAGTTGTGTCGACACTCAATATCAGTGTCGACACATGATGAAGAAGTAGTGTCGAGAAGTGAATTCTACAACACAAGGAGTTGTGTCGACACCTTGAAGGCTAGTGTCGACACTTAGTTAACTTGTGTCGACACTTAGTCTATAAGTGTCGACACTTAAAGACAGATTGTCTCGACACTTTCAAACAGTTACAGTTATTTCAAGAACTGACTGGATGACTTGATAGCTGCCATTCCAGCCCTTCTGCTGCACCTGTCAGATATGTCAGAAAGCTGTTAGGAACCGGATCAGCCGGTCACCATGAAGAAGGCCTATAAATAGGCTTATACTGTCAACAGAAAGAGAAGATTCAACAGATGATCAAGTGATTGAAAAAGAAAAGAAGATCTAGCTATTCATTGAAGAATCAAGTGAAGATCTAAGTAGTTGGAGAGAGAGAGCTCCATCCAAGAAGACAGCCGTTGGAACCAGGCTGTGAAGAAGGGTTCAGACCTAGTTCTGAATCTTAAGTTGCAGTGATTGAAGATCAGCTGCAGAGAATAAATCCTATTGTGTTCTACATTCAAGAAGCTTTGAAGAAAAGCCAAGTGTGATTGTTCTCAGCAGAGTTCTTCCAAGAACTCATCAAGAACCTACCAACTCATCTCTCTATTCTGAGTTGTAGGTATATACACTTTGTATTTTATATTTTCTTGTAGGATCCTTAGGGATCTGAGTTGTAAGCCTGCAATTATAAAGGCTGAGTGGTAGGGCCTGTGTGCCTGAGTGTAGGAGATCTGTTTCTCTGAGTGTAGGCCTGTTGTGGCTGAGTGTAGGCCTTGTGGCTGAGTGTAGGTCTTTGGAGAAGACTGAGTTGTAGGGCCTTGGGCCTGAGCTGTAGGAACCTGTTTTGGGGTTCTGAGTGTAAGATCTGAGGATCTGAGATAGTGGAGGAGTTTGGCCGAATCTAGTACACTACTAGATAGGCGAAGGGGGAAAGTGGATGTACCCAAATCTTGGGGAACCACTATAAATCTGTGTGTCCACTGTGTGCATGTGTGATTCTGTGATTACTGATTGATTGCTGTGAAGAATTAGTTATAACTCTGTGATAACATCTGAATTCTGCCTAAAAAGTTAAAAAAGATTTAAGTCACCTATTCACCCCCCCCCCTCCCCCCCCCCCCCCCCCGCCCCCTCTAGGTGATTAGGTACAATATCTTTCAAGTGGTATCAGAGGGAGGTTACTCAAAAAAGGACTTAACTGTCTGAGTAGATCCTGTTGGCAGATTCAGTCCAAGTAAATTGCAGAATCAAGAAAATCAAGAACCATGGGTTCAACTGAGAATCATAAGGAACTTGGATCCATGAAGTTGCCCATTTGCAGAAAAGAAATTTTTGGCATCTGGAAAGAAAGGGTGAGACTATTTATGGAAGCCGCAGACCCTAGAATTTACATCACAGTTAAAGAAGGGTCATATGTGCCTATGAAGGTTTCAGTCCTGGATGCAAATCAGAGAAGACCTAAAGACATCTCTGAAATGACAAAAGATGAGATAATTCTAGCCACAATGGACAAGAGGGCTCAGAATATCATTGTGAGTGCCATAGATGATGCTACCTTTCATAACTTGATACACTGTAAGACATCTAAGGAGATGTGGGATACTCTTATAGAGTACATGGAGGGTTCAAAAGAAGTGAGACAGGATAGAAAATCTTTGTTAAACCAAGAATATGAAAGTTTTAGGCAAGGTAGGTCTGATAGCATCACAGAATGCTATAAGAAGTTCTATAGGATTGTGAATGAGCTAATGTCCTATGGCAGAGAATTCAGTAATTATGAGTTAAATGATAAGTTTTTGAGGTCCCTAACAAAGGATTGGGACACCAAGATCTGTGTCATAAGGGAAATGGCAAAGTTAGCAGATATCCCTCCACCAACACTGTTTGGAAAACTGCTATCCTATGAGATGCAGTTGATGGTGAGGAAAGAAGAGGAGAAGTCTACAAGAAGTGAACATAAAGAAAGGACAGTGGCATTCAAGATAGAGGCCACCAGAAAATACAGAAGTAAGTCACCAATTCCACCTCCTAAAGTAGCTGAGACTGAGTCAGATGATTCAGAAAGCAGAAAGTCTGAAAGCAGTGAAAGTGATGAGGACTTTGCAGCCTTCACAAGACACTTTCAGAAGTTCCTAAAGAAGAAACAGTGGAGGACTAAGCCATCCACAGCACAGAGGTCATCAAAGAATGATAGAAGAAAGCCCAAGTCAAATAGAACTTCATCTTCCAAGATAGTTTGTTATTGTTGTAACAAATAAGGACATGTTGTTGCAGACTGTCCTGAGAAGAGAAAAGAATCTACTGATAAGAAAAAGACACAATTCTAGGGAAAGAAGGAAAGGTCTTTTGTTGCCAAGAAGGACAAAGGCTTGTCATACATGTCTTCTTCAGAAACTGAGTCAGAAGCTGAAGCTTACATAGGACTATTTGCTGAAGAAGAGGAAGAAGAGTTCATCCAGATAATGAACTTCATATATGATCAAGAGGACATCCAGTGCAAAGGACTGATGGCCTTAACAGAAGATGACAAAATCCAGGAGCAGCCTGGACCTAGTAAGGTACAAAATTGTTCATTAAGTTCAATTTCTAGTGCTAGTTCAGATTCAGTTGCATCTGCATCAAATGATGCCAGTGGATCTGAATCAGAAGGGGATATTCATCAATTGATTGATGAATATAGAGTTCTATTGCAAGCTTTTAAGAAGAGCAAGTCCCTAGCCAAAAGTCAGGCAAAGGAAATTGCTAGTCTCAAAGTTGCTGCAACTGATTTTGAGAAGATGATTGATCAAAAACTAAATGAAATAGCCAGACTGAAGCACATAACTGTGATTCAGATAGGAGCTATAATATTTAAGAATGATCAAATCAGAAGTCTGGAGATTAGTCTTCAGAAGGAGAGAGATATTGTTGCAAGGTTTTCTAAACCTAAGTCTGTTCTACCTTTGATTGATGAATTTGTTCATCAAAAGGGAAAAACTGGATTAGGTTTCACAAAACCTGTTAGGACTGTCAAGTCCAAGTCTAAGGGTAAAGCCCCAGCTCTCAACAAGCCAGCTGTAGATAAAACAGCTAGGGATGTACCTAAGCAAAGGTACAATAGATTTGAGTGCTGGTGCTGTGGCAAGGTAGGCCACTTTGCCAAGGACTATTGGCACAATGCAAGTGCCAAAGTGAGTAGCAAACTGCCTGTTGGAAAATCTGCAGGTAGCTTTGTTAGGAGGCAAACTAACCAGTACCAAGGACCCAAGAATTCATTGGGTTCTAAGGTCAACTAATCTGTTTTGCAGGTAAGTCCAAGTGGTCATGCCCCAATATGGTACTTGGACAGTGGATGTTCCAGGCACATGACTGGAACTAGGGTATTGCTAAAGGACTACACACCCATCAAAGATGGTCCAAAAGTCACCTTTGGTGGTTCTGAAAAAGGAATCATCAAGGGTTTTGGTAATATTTCTAGCACTCATATAACTATTACTCAAGTGGCTTATGTTAAAGGTTTGAAACATAACCTTATTAGTATAAGTCAATTGAGTGATTTAGGATATGACATCTCATTTGTCAAAGATGGTTGTCATATCAGGAGATCAAATGATCAAGAGATCATTTTGACAGGTTTCAGAAAAAGAAATGTCTACTGTCTAGACATTATGTGTGAGAACAATGGTTTTCCAGTATGTCTTGTAGCTGATGAGAAAGTCTCTCATTGTGTCAAATGGCACAAGAGGCTAGCCCATCTCAACTACAAGACAATTGGCCAACTCTATAGCAAAGAGTTAGTGAGGAATGGTCCTCAAGTTAAGTGTATTAAAGATGGAATATGCTCAGCTTGTCAAAAGGGCAAGCAGACTAGATCCACCTTTAGTAGCATTGAAAACAAAGATGCTCTGAGGTGTTTATACCTCTTGCATATGGATCTCTTTGGTCCTATGCCAGTTCACAGCCTAGGTAGCAAGGTCTATACCTTTGTGATTGTAGATGACTACTCAAGGTTTTCCTGGGTGTTCTTCCTTAGACAGAAATCTGAAACACCTAGTATCTTCTATAGCTTTGTCAAACAAATTCAGAATGAACTAGACAGTACAGTGGTCAAAATAAGAAGTGACCATGGTACTGAATTTCAGTCTGATAGTATGGCAAAACTATGTGAAGAATTTGGGATATTTCAGGAGTTTTCTTCACCAAGAACACCTCAGCAAAATGGCATTGCTGAGAGGAAAAATAGAACCTTGATTGAGGCTGGTAGGACCCTATTAAGTGACATATCTCTCCCAGAATATTTTTGGGCTGAGGCAGTTAATATTGCATGTCATGTAATTAATAGGGCTACCATTACTAAAAGCCACAACAAGACCCCCTATGAGATTGTGAAAGGCAGAAAACCAAACTTATCCTATTTCAGGATCTTTGGTTGTAAGTGTTTTATACTTAACAATGGAAAGTCTTACTTGACTAAGTTTGCTGCCAAGTCCCAAGAGGGGATCTTTGTTGGGTACAGCAACAATAGTAAGGCATATAGAGTCTACAACTTGTCTACTCAAGTTGTAGAAGAGTCTGTACATGTAGTATTTGATGAAACTGGACTTATTAACAATGAGTTGTCTAGTAGTATTTGCAGCTCCACAGGTGTGACTGAGAAGATGGGCAAGCTCACTATAGAAGAAGGACCTACTGCAAGACAGCAAGTAGAAGATAGTGGCTGTTGTCCAGGGGGAGTACTACATGTACCTAATGTAGAAGAAGTCCAAGGTGTAACACTTCCCCTGTAGTGAACGTATAATATGGGTCCGGCCGGGGCCCCACAACATACGAACGCCACAGCTTTAGTATTATAAGTTGATATAGCTACCCAAACTCAAAACACTTGCACAACACAGCGGAAACAAAGCACAACTAGAAGTTATCCACTAACCAAAAGAGTTACAACTAAGGCCTTAAGGCCTACCACAAAAGTCCATACTCAAGTAAAATTACAATCATGAATGTGCATAGCACTCCTAGTCTACCTCGGCATACAAGCCGGACAAAAGAGTCTCAAACAAACATCATCATAAATGTAGTGCTACAAAAGAGGGAAAACACTTCATGGGGCTTAGGCCTTTCTGGCCGGCGTGCTAGCTCCTGTATGCGATCCTTGCCCTGTAAAAATTATTAGTAACGTGGGTCAGCAAAGGCTGACCTCAAACTGTGTAACAACACATCTCCTCCCGGTCGCCCCTAACGGACCCCGGGGAACCCTCCAACCTGCAAGTCAGCACTTTGTATGCAATATAAACACCTATAAATAGAAAAGCGTTAAAACAGGCTTGGATGTCTCAATCATCAAACACGTTCTCTACTGGTTGAGCATGTAATAAAAGGGCCTACTATGCAAAATGTATGCAACACTCGGGCTTCGCCCAAGGCACCCTACTGCGTATGCATCTAGCACAACATCACATCATTTGGGTACTCACATTTCCCCATTGGCATAAAGCCGCAAACAATGAGGGAGACACAACTCCCTCAAACGGCGCACAGGCCGCCACATGGAATTCTTGCCAAGGCCCCACCCGCTCGTGGGCTTAGCCCCGGGCTTGCCTGAAAGCTCTGACGTCTCATGTCAGGATTCCAACAAACACAGACTGACTGATTCTAAGAAGCCTTGCTGGACCCCACCCGCTCATGGCCTCATTGCCCGGGCTTGCCCCAAGCTTGGCATTCTCGTCAGTCTCACAGAAGGGGACTAGTCTCGCCGGGACACTCTCCACACATGACGCACATGTCACAGGATAGCCAGCCGACCACGGAGACATAGCCACGCCTTGGCACATCACAATCCAAGACTAAAGTCACCATAATCCCTCATTTGTACTGCAGCGTTCCCGCGCACCAAGGAAACCATCTCCAACTCGTGCGGAGCTAACCTTGTCCACCAAGGAAACCATCTCCAACTCATACGGAGCTAACCTTGTCCCTTAAGGAAACCATCTACCGCCACGAGGAGCTAACCTTGTCCGGTTCCGACCACACGTACTCTTTCAAACAAAAGGGAAATCACCACCACATCAAAAACGGCTTCTTGCCGCAACGGAATCTCTACGAATCCCTAAGTTCGTATGCAACATCACTGAGTCGGACTAACGGTCGCGACTACGGCTTCACCCCCCATGCCTAATCCACTAGCGAAGCGGATCTCTAATGCAAGATATGCCGGGGACGGACTCAATCAACCCGGAGGTTCCTCTTGAACCTTGGCAAACCAAAACCCCTCTCATTTGAGAGTTTGGTGCCCAAAAGCTAGAAAGAAAGAAAATAAATGATGCTAAGACATGCATCCTAAGACCGAGAGGAGAGGTGTCGTTACCTTCCGACTCCTCTTCCTTGCCATGGCAAAAATGGCCGGATGGAAATCTTCGCAACGATCTAAGCTTCACGGATCCGGACTCGGCTCGCGATTTGGAGCACCGAAATCCTTCCTACAGCCCAAGACCTTCTTCTCCTTCCTCGTTGCTCTAGCTTCTCTCAAAAACTTAGAAAGAGAAGACTTGGAAAAAAATGAGGGTTTCCAACCCTAAAATCGGACTTAACTTCCCAAGAGATGGCCTGAACCGTTAGATCCCAAAACCAGAAAAGAATGGCGACGATTCGCCTGGAAAATAGAAAATCTGGGCCGAACACGGCCTGGCACACGCCCGTGTCCAGGGCCGTGTGCTTCATTCGCCGTCTCAAATCGACGCGCCTGGAACCACACACGAGCATCCGACACGCCCGTGTTCAATCCGACACGCCCGTGTTCAATCTGACACGCCCGTGTCCCCAGTGACACGGCCGTGTGGCCGGCCGTGTGCCTCCAACGACACGGCCCCGAAACCAACCCGAGAGGTGACACAGCCTGGGACACGCCCGTGTCCCAAGCCGTGTGCCAAGTCTCGACACCCGTCGACAGGCTTTGTGTTGACACCGTGGAAAAACGTCGAGCGAAGATCGTCGACCAAGCGGGACACGCCCTGTGATACGCCCGTGTCATAGGCCGTGTGCCCCAGTCTCGACAGGCTGTCGAGCGAAAGTGTCGACACTTGGGCCAAGTGTCGACACGGCCCCGACACGCCCTGCGACACGCCCGTGTCGCAGGCCGTGTGCCCCACTCTCGACACTTTGTCGAGCGAAAGTGTCGACACTTGGGCCAAGTGTCGACACGGCCTCGACACACCCTGCGATACGCCCGTGTCGCAGGCCGTGTGCCTCCTGCCAGAAACCCAAAAAATTTCCGAAACTGCAGACTGGCCCTCTTGCAAAACTGGGGTGTTACAACTCTCACCCACTTAACAGAATTTCGTCCCGAAATTTCAGAACACGAGGGTACCAAAACTTAAATTGTACCTGACATGAAGAGTTCTGGATAGTCTTCTAGCATGGCCTGTTCTCGTTCCCAAGAGAACTCCTCACGACCGTAGTTGTCCCATCGAACTTTCACGAGTTTAACTTCTTTATTTTGCAACTATCGAGTCTCTGAATCCTCTATAGCAATTGGGAGGACTCGCGTCCTCAAGTCTTCCTCAATCGGCACCGATGCCGGCTCAATCACCACGCTAGCCTCCACCAAGGCTTTCCTCAAAACGGAGACGTGGAAGACGTCATGTAATCACTCAAATCTGCGGACAACGCCAACCGATAGGCTGCTTCTCCTACCCGCTCAACAATTTCAAAAGGCCCCAAAAACCTTGGACTCAACTTCTTGAGTCGGCGAATCCGTGAGACGCCTTTGAACGGCTTGACCTTCAGATAAACCCAATCACCAACTGCAAATTCCAACTTCCGGTGACGAGCATTAAAATATTTTGCTTGCCTGTCTTGCGCCACCTTCATATGCTCTTGGATGGTCCGTACCAACTCACAAGCGTCAACTACCACATCCTTTCCCAAACGTTTGGTGTCTCCCGCCTCTGCCCAAGACATTGGCGTTCGACACCGCCTCCCATACAAAGCTTCGTATGGCGCCATCTTTATACTAGCTTGAAAACTGTTATTGTACGTGAATTCTACCATGAAGAGGTGATCCTCCCACTTCTTGCCGAAATCAAGAACGCACATTCTCAACATATCCTCCATAGTACGGTTCGTTCTTTCAGTTTGCCCATCAGTTTGAGGATGGAACGCTGTACTGAACTTTAGCTTCGAGCCCAAGCTCTTCTGAACCAATCTCCAGTCCTTAGACGTAAACCGTCCATCGCGATCACTGACTATGCTTTTAGGAATTCCGTGCAGTCGCACGATGTTGCGAACATACAACTCCACCAGCTTCTCTACGCTGTCCTCTTTCCAATTTGGGATGAAGTGAGCCACCTTGGTTAGGCGATCCACGATCACCCAAATAGCATCATTACCATGCTGCGATTTAGGCAAACCATGCACAAAGTCCATGAAGATGTCCTCAAATTTCCACTCAGGAATTGGAAGGGGCTTCAGGAACCCGCCCGGTTTCTGACATTCGGCCTTCACCAAGGCACATGTTTGGCAACGATTCACATACAAAGCTACATCTCGCTTCAACCCCGGCCACCAAAAGGATTTCTTCATATCCAAGTACATCTTTGTACTGCCCGGGTGAATGGAGTACTTTGAGAAGTGAGCCTCAAACATCAACTCCTCACGGAGATTGCCAAACTGCGGTACACAAACCCTTCCATCCTTTCTCAAGATTCCATCAATCATCTCTCAGGCGCTGCTCTCGCCCTTTTGAGCCTCCAACACAAAAGGTTGAAACTCCACATCCAATCGAGTCGCTTCCCAAATACGATCGGACAAGTCATTTTGCACTTCAATCTAGTTCAACCGTGCCTCACTAGACTCGCCTCTCGCAACACATTCCAATCCAAGGGACTCCCATTCCCGTACCAACCGCTCATCATGAGCTTCGATCCAATTTCCTTGCCCCGAGTACTTCCTACTCAAGGCATCCGCCACCACATTGGCTTTACCCGGCGTATACTGAATCGCCACTTCGTAGTCTCCAAGAAACTCAACCCATCTGCGTTGCCGCATGTTCAAGTCCTTTTGGTCCAAAAGGTACTTCAGACTTTTGTGATCCGTGAAGATCTCCACCCTTGCGCCATACACATAGTGTCGCCATATTTTCAACGCAAAGATTACCGCCGCCAACTCCAAGTCATGGACGGGGTAATTCCTCTCATGAGGTTTCAGCTGTCTAGACCCAAAAGCTATCACCTTCCCATGTTGCACCAAAACGCAACCCAAACCGCATCCCTATGCGTCACTGAAGATCTGAAATCCCTCGGTCCCTTGCGGTAGACTCAGGATTGGAGCCATCATAAGCCTCTCCTTCAGTGCCTCGAATGCTTGACTGCACTCTTGAGTCCACACAAACTTATGGTCTTTACGAGTGAGAGAGGTGAGGGGTAGAGCTATCTTCGAGAAATTCTCCACGAATCTCCTATAATACCCGGCTAGTCCAAGAAAACTTCGGACTTCCGCCACGGTCCTCAACACCGGCCAATCTCTGATGGCCTCCACTTTCGCTGGATCCACTGCCACCCCATCACCACTAATCACGTGGCCCAAAAATGCCACCTTGGCTAACCAGAACTCGCACTTTGAGAACTTTGCAAACAATTGGTTCTCCCTCAACACTTGCAGGACCACGCTCAAGTGGGTCTCATGCTCCACTTCAGACTTGGAGTACACCAAGATGTCATCAATGAAGACAACCACAAATGAATCCAAGTAATCCCGAAATACTCGATTCATCAGATCCATGAACACCGATGGTGCGTTCGTCAACCCGAACGGCATCACCTTAAACTCAAAGTGTCCATACCTTGTACCAAAGGCAGTTTTGGTTATGTCTTCATCTTGAATTCGCAGTTGATAGTAGCCTGACTTCAAGTCCAGTTTCGAATATACCACCGACCCCACCAATTGCTCAAACAAATCGTCTATCCGAGGGATCGGATACTTATTCTTGACGGTTAATTTATTCAGCTCTCGGTAGTCTATGCATAGGCGCATACTACCGTCTTTCTTCTTTACAAACAACACCGGTGCGCTCCACGGTGAAGAACTGGGTCTAATATACCCTTGCTCCAACAGTTCCTGTAACTGTACCTTAAGTTCCGCCAACTCCTTTGGTGCCATCCTAAATGGAGGACGCGACACCGGTCTAGCCTCCGGCACTAACTCGATCGAGAAGTCGATCTCCCGCCGAGGAGGCGCTCCAGGGAGTTCATCCGGAAACACATCCTTGAACTCTGTCACAACGGGCACTTCCTTAATAGATAGTTGGGAGAGACGAACCTCCAACAACGCTACCAGCACCACACCACCCTGGTTAACCGCCCGCATTATTTGCATGGCCGTAATTAGGGAATGGGCTACTCCACAAAGGCCCACAAATTTGACTTCCGCTTGCCCCTTACTCTTTAGGGTCACTACCTTGGATAAACAATCAATGCTGGAGCGCTGCTCTGCAAGCCAGTCCATGCCCAAAATGACATCGAACTCTACTAATGGTAACACTGCTGCTTCCAAAACGAAGACAACTCCGTCTAGCTCCCAACAAATGCGCCCTTTAGCCCCGGTGGTCATAGATGACCCATTGGGCATGCGCACTTTCAGCTCTGCTCCCGACGAGAAAGACCCAACTCCTATTTTTCGGACGAAGCTCTCCGCAAGAAAGGAGTGCGATGCTCCCGTATCGAACAATACCCTAGCGGGGTATCCGGAAACTAACACGAAGCCTACAACAAGACATCTCACAAAAGGGGGTCTAGAAGTATGAAGCACAAATGCAAATTTAAATTTTCTTCATACCTGTCACCACATCGGTTTGACGGATCGCTTCTTGCTGTCCAAGGTTGTAAGCCCTTGGTTGCACCGGTTGGAACTGAGAAGCGCTCGACTCCGCCATCTTTCCTTTCTCTGCAACACTGGGGCCCGAGCGCACAGACTGCTCCTACTTTGTCTCTTGCCCCGCTCCCCCTTGCTGACAAGCACGGGCTATGTGCCCAACCTTCCCGCAGTTGTAGCACGTCGGTGGTCCCCTAGAGTGAGAACCTCCTGGCACCCACTTGCTCTTTTCACCGGACCCGGAAAAGTGAGGCTTCTTTCTCCACCTACTCCCATCAGACTTTACATGAGATTTGGAAGGCTTCCCTTCCCCTTGCTTAGGAGTAAAACCCTGTCGACGCTGGGTTCGCTCCAGATCATTCTCCAAACTCCTGGCGGCTTCAACTAGATCATTAAATCCCGCCCTCTTCATGGAGATGAGGGGTTGTCTCAGATTTTCCCTCAACCCTTGGTAAAAGAGGTTATCCCTCTCTACATCATCCGCCATTGTCGTTCCCGCATAACGACACAAACGGGTGAACTCTTGCACGTATTCGTCCACCGTCTTGTCTCGCTGCATTAGATGCAGAAACTGCCTCTGCAGGGCCAACCGCGTAGAAACTGGAATATATCTCTTTAGAAAAGCGTCCCCAAATTCCTCCACCGACGGGGTGCGTCCAGGGAACTGGCGGCCACTAAGGCTCACCCACCACAACTTGGCGTCTCCTTCCAACATGAACGCCGCATACTCAGATTTCTTTTCCTCTGGCGTCTCCGCCGCCCTCAAAAGTTCTTGAATACGAACCCACCAATCATCTGTATCCGTTGGCGTTCCAACACCCTTGAAAGACGGGGGATGGAAACTCAGGAAATACTTCATGTGTCGGTCTCCATGTCCTACCACCACCCTTTCCACCAAAGGCTCCACTCGCCTGGCTTCTCCGCCTGGCACGGCCGTCGCCGTGTCCGGTGTAGCAGGGGTTGCTACCTGGGCTGCAGCCGCCGCTTGGGCTACCACCATCGCTTCTGCAAGCATACGGCAGAAGTCGGCCGGGTTTACACCCGTGCCCAAAAAGCCTGGAGCAGTAGCACTGCTCGCCGAGAGATCATCCCTTGCTCTTGAAGTGCCCGCCTCGTTGCTTGCACTCTTCAGGAAAACAAGAAATAAGGGATTAGTCTCCAATCTCAAGACTAAAACATAAGGACACTCACGGTCCCGCGTTACTCTTATGTGGATAACTTCTCTACGCACTAACCTTGAATCAAACCTGGCTCTGATACCAAATTGTAACACCTCCCCTGTTGTGAACGTATAATATGGGTCCGGCCGGGGCCCCACAACATACGAACGCCACAGCTTTAGTATTATAAGTTGATATAGCTACCCAAACTCAAAACACTTGCACAACACAGCGGAAACAAAGCACAACTAGAAGTTATCCACTAACCAAAAGAGTTATAACTAAGGCCTTAAGGCCTACCACAAAAGTCCATACTCAAGTAAAATTACAATCATGAATGTGCATAGCACTCCTAGTCTACCTCGGCATGCAAGCCGGACAAAAGAGTCTCAAACAAACATCATCATAAATGTAGTGCTACAAAAGAGGGAAAACACTTCATGGGGCTTAGGCCTTTCTGGCCGGCATGCTAGCTCCTGCATGCGATCCTTGCCCTGTAAAAATTATTAGTAACGTGGGTCAGCAAAGGCTGACCTCAAACTGTGTAATAACACATCTCCTCCCGGCCGCCCCTAACGGACCCCGGGGAACCCTCCAACCTGCAAGTCAGCACTTCGTATGCAATATAAACACCTATAAATAGAAAAGCATTAAAATCGGCTTGAATGTCTCAATCATCAAACACGTTCTCTACTGGTTGAGCATATAATAAAAGGGCCTACTATGCAACATGTATGCAACACTCGGGCTTCGCCCAAGGCACCCTACTACGTATGCATCTAGCACAACATCACATCATTTGGGTACTCACATTTCCCCATTGGCATAAGGCCGCAAACAATGAGAGAGACACAACTCCCTCAAACGGCGCACAGGCCGCCACATGGAATTCTTGCCAAGGCCCCACCCGCTCGTGGGCTTAGCCCCGGGCTTGCCTGCAAGCTCTGACGTCTCATGTCAGGATTCCAACAAACACAGACTGACCGATTCTAAGAAGCCTTGTTGGACCCCACCCGCTCATGGCCTCATTGCCCGGGCTTGCCCCAAGCTTGGCATTCTCGTCAGTCTCACAGAAGGGGACTAGTCTCGCCGGGACACTCTCCACACATGACGCACATGTCACGGGATAGCCAGCCGACCACGGAGACATAGCCATGCCTTGGCACATCACAATCCAAGACTAAAGTCACCATAATCCCTCATTTGTACTGCAGCGTTCCCGCGCACCAAGGAAACCATCTCCAACTCGTGCGGAGCTAACCTTGTCCACCAAGGAAACCATCTCCAACTCATACGGAGCTAACCTTGTACCTCAAGGAAACCATCTACCGCCACGAGGAGCTAACCTTGTCCAGTTCCGACCACACGTACTCTTTCAAACAAAAGGGAAATCACACATCAAAAACGGCTTCTTGCCGCAACGAAATCTCTACGAATCCCTAAGTTCGTATGCAACATCACCGAGTCGGACTAACGGTCGCGACTACAGCTTCACCCACCATGCTTAATCCACTAGCGAAGCGGATCTCTAATACAAGATATGTCGGGGACGGACTCAATCAACCCGGAGGTTCCTCTTGAACCTTGGCAAACCAAAACCCCTCTCATTTGAGAGTTTGGTGCCCAAAAGCTAGAAAGAAAGAAAATAAATGATGCTAAGACATGCATCCTAAGACCGAGAGGAGAGGTGTCGTTACCTTCCGACTCCTCTTCCTTGCCATGGCAAAAATGGCCGGATGGAAATCTTCGCAACGATCTAAGCTTCACGGATCCGGACTCGGCTCGCGATTTGGAGCACCGAAATCCTTCCTACAGCCCAAGACCTTCTTCTCCTTCCTCCTTTCTCTAGCTTCTCTCAAGAACTTAGAAAGAGAAGACTTGGAAAACAATGAGGGTTTCCAACCCTAAAATCGGACTTAACTTCCCAAGAGATGGCCTGAACCGTTAGATCCCAAAACCAGAAAAGAATGACCACGATTCGCCTGGAAAATAGAAAATTTGGGGCGAACATGGCCTGGCACACGCCCGTGTCCAGGGCCGTGTGCCTCATTCGCCGTCTCAAATCGACGCGCCTGGAACCACACACGGGCATCCGACACGCCCGTGTTCAATCCGACACGCCTGTGTCCCCAGTGACACGGCCGTATGGTCGGCCGTGTGCCTCCAACGACACGGCCCCGAAACCAACCTGAGAGGTGACACGGCCTGGGACACGCCCGTGTCCCAAGCCGTGTGCCAAGTCTCGACACCCGTCGACAGGCTTTGTGTCGACACCGCGGAAAAACGTCGAGCGAAGATCGTCGACCAAGCGGGACACGCCCTGTGACACGCCCGTGTCACAGGCCGTGTGCCCCAGTCTCGACACGCTGTCGAGCGAAAGTGTCGACACTTGGGCCAAGTGTCGACACGGCCCCGACATGCCATGCGACACGCCCGTGTCGCAGGCCGTGTGCCCCACTCTCGACACTTTGTCGAGCGAAAGTGTCGACACTTGGGCCATGTGTCGACACGGCCTCGACACGCCCGTGTCGCAGGCCGTGTGCCTCCTGCCAGAAACCCAAAAATTTTCCAGAACTGCAGACTTACCCTCTTGCAAAACTGGGGTGTTACACAAGGAGTGCAACAAGTTGAAGAAACTGAAGAAGTTCAACCTGAAGCCAGGATGCCTCCAGCTAATAGGCATCTAAGAGATCATCCAGCAGATCAAATCATTGGTGATCTAAGACAAGGGGTAAAAACAAGGAGCAGAAACCTGAATGCAGTACTCTACTCTAGTTTTCTATCCCAAGTAGAGCCAAAGAAGTTTGAAGAAGCCATCCTAGACCCTCATTGGATTGAGGTAATGCAAGAAGAGCTGAATCAGTTCAAGAGATACAAAGTCTGGGAGCTTGTTCCTAAACCAAAAGACCACAATATAATTGGAACCAAGTGGATCTTTAGGAACAAGATGGATGAACATGGAGTAATTGTCAAGAATAAAGCAAGATTGGTTGATAAAGGATATAGGCAGGAAGAAGGTATTGACTTTGATCAAACATTTGCTCCAGTAGCCAGACTGGAAGCCATAAGGATGTTCCTGGCCTATGCAACCTATCAAGGTTTTAAAGTTTACCAAATGGATGTAAAGTCAGCCTTTCTGAATGGTAATCTAAAGGAAGAAGTCTATGTGGAACAACCATCAGGTTTTGTTGATTCAACTCAACCTAATTATGTCTATAGACTTAGGAAAGCTTTGTATGGGTTAAAACAAGCCCCTAGGGCTTGGTATGAAACCCTGTCTAGTTTCCTCATTGAGAATAAATTCACAAGGGGAAAAATATACAAGACTCTATTCCTTAGGGAATCTAGAGGCAAGATAATACTAGTCCAAATATATGTAGATGACATAATATTTGGGTCTACTGAAAGTAGTTTTGCAAAAAGTTTGCAAAACTAATGCAAGGACAATTTGAGATGAGCAGTATGGGGGAACTTAAGTTCTTTTTGGATCTCCAAGTTAGACAGACTGAGAATGGTTTATCCATATGCCAGTCTAAGTTTACCCTAGAACTGATAAGGAAGTATGGTATGGAATCATCCAGTACCATGAAGACTCCTATGGGGTCAAGTATGTCTCTTAGCAAAGATGATGCAGGGAAACCTGTAGATGAGACTTTGTATAGAGGGATAGTTGGCTCCCTACTCTATTTGACTGCAAGTAGACCAGATATCATGTATGCTACATATGTCTGTGCTAGGTACCAAGCATGCCCTAAAGAGTCTCATTTGACAGCAGTCAAAAGGATACTGAGATATCTAAAGGGCACTCCTTATCTAGGCCTTTGGTACCCTATGAATGGAGACTTTGTACTGACAGGTTATTCAGATGCAGATTTTGCAGGCTGCAAAGAAGATAGGAAAAGTACAATTGGAACCTGTCAATTCCTAGGTGGAAGACTGATCTCATGGAGTAGCAAAAAGCAAACAAGTGTGGCTATCTCCACAGCAGAATCAGAGTATGTGGCTGCAGGAAGTTGATGTGCTCAACTTCTATGGATACAACATCAGCTTGAGGATTATGGTATTCAAGTAAGTAGAACACCACTCTTTTGTGATTCTACTAGTGCTATATCAATTGCAAACAATCTTGTTTCCCATAGTAGAACTAAACATATTGAAATAAAATATCATTTTCTAAGGAAACATGTAGAGAAAGAAGATATTTCACTAGAATATGTTAAGACAGATAATCAACTAGCTGATATGTATACTAAGCCTCTAGAAGAAACCAAGTTCAATAGGTTTAAAATTGAATTAGGTATGATAAACTTAGAATAAGTTTATAGAAATGTCTAAGTAAAATAGTGTCGACACACAGAGTTGTCTGTGTCGAGACAGAGAATTGGTGTCGACACTTTAGAGAAAAGATGTCGACACATCTAGGAAGTTGGTATCGACACTTCAGAAAATTAGTGTCGACACATGATAAGTAGGTGTCGACACATCCAAGGTGGTGTCGACACTTAGACTTTATGCAGAATTAGTGAAGTAATATCTCGACTAAGTGTCGAGCTAAGCGGTGTCGACACATAAACAAGTGTCGACACATATATTCTGTCGACTATACTTGTGTCGACACATTGTTGTCGAGACATTATAAGTCTATGTCGACACTTTTCAACAGTGTCGACACAATTTGAGTTTGCTGACGCGCCCTTTCATCTTCAATCCTATAAAGGTATAAATAGGATTTCACCATTGACTATCGACACGCTCACCAAAGTTTCGAGACCAAACTTGTGTGTCGACACCTCTCTTCTCTCAATTCAAATTCTTCAAACCCTAATGGCGCCAAAGCTCGAAGAGAACGTAAATGAAGGCTATGAACTGGTGCGGCATGCATTTGATGACGCAGAATCGGAGATCAAGGATGTGGTAACCCTAGTTGCATACTCAGGGTTAGATTTTCTTGTTTCAGAGCCGACTAAGATCTGGAAGAAAGAAGTATTGAAATTTCTAAATGGAGAAACTCTAGACGACTCTGGATTCAAGATCAAGTCAAGGGTTCATGGAGAAAAGGTGAAGGTCTCACCTAAAAGTTTAAGAAAGGTACTAAACCTACCAAGGACAAAGGAAGAAGATGAAGTTACTGCTTCTAAGACCAGAGAAGCTTTAACATGGTGTGGACTGGATTCCAAGATGAAAATTGGATCAGTATTCAATAGAAAGGGGATGAACAGTCAAGGTAAATTCCTCTCTGAAATTGTTGGAAAGGTGATCTTGAGTAAGCCTGGAGGGCATGACAGGGTATCAGCCCATATGTTCAGTCTCATGACAAGGATTATCTTCACATTGAAAACTGATTGGTCTGTAGTAATCTTTGATAAGATTAAAGAGAGTATGAAGAAGCCCAATTTGGGTAGGATACTAAGTCTTTACTTGGCTGGTAGTATACCAGAAGTAATGAGCCAAGCTGCTGGATCAAAGATCAACCACATGAGAAAGATGGACATGAGACTCTTCTCAAGATGGGATAGGGTCTTGACAAAGGAATTACTTACTCCTGAGAAAATAACTCCACAAAAGAAGAAGAAGAAGACAGCCCCAGTGGCTCAAGATTCATCTAGCAGTTCAGAAGAGCATGTTGTCTTCACTCCTGATGAAGAAGACACTGGAGATGTTGGAAAGTCTCCAGCTCAACAAGAAGTTGCAGAGAGGCAGGGGGAGCTACCTCAAGCTAGCCCCATACACCAGGATACAATTCAGGGGGAGCCTCTATTAGTGGAAGAGCCCACTCCACTAGAAAGTGAACAAGCTACAAACACCATACTTGAGGTACTCACTGAAATCAATAGCTTAGTTTTCCCTATAGAGGATAATGTTTTGTCTGATTCATTAAATAATGTTAATCAGCAACCTCAGATTGATAGTCTACCCCCAGATGTTGTCATGGAGGAAACATCTGTTGCAGCTCAAGTTGTATCTGATCAAGTTGTTGATGAGACAAGAGTTTCTCCATCACAACCTCAACAAGAGTTTACAATGGAAGATCTCTTCCTTAATCTGGATAAAACAGACTTTGAGAAGGAAAGTGCTGCTGCTGAGGGGGAGAATGCTCAAGTTGAGGGGGAGCAAGTGGACATTCTAGAAGAAACTGCAAGAAAAGAGCCTGAGAAGCAAAAGGATGTTGAGGAGCTACCTAAGGAGAGGGTAGAAATAGCAAGCACATCTGCTTCTGAAGATAAGGAGGCTACAAGAGCA
Organism: Platanthera guangdongensis; assembly: GCA_039583875.1. Lineage (NCBI taxonomy): Eukaryota > Viridiplantae > Streptophyta > Magnoliopsida > Asparagales > Orchidaceae > Platanthera > Platanthera guangdongensis. The sequence goes on from CM077153.1 coordinate 210,232,215, forward strand.
AAGAAAAGTAAATTTCAAGTCTTCAAGAGGAGGAGCCAGACTTATAAGAAGGCTTTACAAACTATTACTCCACGGCCTACACCACAGCCTGCACCATCTGTAGATTATAGTTCTTTGATGGTTGCAATGCAGATAAAGCTTGCTGAGCACAGGCAAGCAATTGAAAAGTATGTGGATGAAGGGCAAAAATCTATACAGTTTGATCTAGCCCAAGACATTAAGTCTATTAGATTTGAGATGAATCTAAATAAGAAGGAGATGACTGACTGCTTCCACAAGGGAGGGAATGCAGTAGTCTATCTAGCTACTCATCAAGAGAAAATCAAAGCTCAAGTGGATGACATTGTACTGAAGCAAGGATATATTCTGGAAAATCAAATAAGAATGAATGATAATTTGACTGCTTCCCACAATGTCATAGTAACAGAGATGAAGAATATAGCTGCAGGACAGACTACTTCTACTGCTACTGCTAAAGCAGAGTTTGATAAAGCTTTACAAGAAGGCATAACTGCTGTTACTTCTCCTATTGAAAACTCTCAGAAGCTGATCACTGAAAAACTCCAAAGGTTAAAACTTTTTACAAGGATGGAGTCAATTATCTCAATGCCCAAATCAGATTTCAGAAAGATGATCTCAGAGATCACATGGAAAGAGAAGTCATAAAGGGGGAGAGGGTGTTAGTCAAAGCAGGCTCTGATCATGCAAAATGGATTTCTAATTCTATCAGAGCCACTCTTGGTTATCCTCCTTTATGTGATGATGACAATGTAGCAGAATCTGGGATACATCCTGCATATCTAGGAGGGGAGCAACCTGAAGTGGCTCAAGTAATCTACCCTGCTCCAGATTTTGATATGGTACAAGCTGATATACAGTCCATGTATAGCCCACCTGAGGGACAGCAAAATGTCATCATAGAAAAGGTGGTTCAGCCTGTATCTGAGGCTTTACAGGAAGCTATACTGAAAGAACAAGCTGAACAAGAAGCTAGATTGTCTAAAAAGAGGTTCAGAGAGCAAGTTGAACAAAGGCCTGATTTTGAGCAGTGGAGCCCCACTTCAAGAAATATTATTTTGACTGCTTGGAAGGCTGCCAAAGATAATATTCAAGACAGAAACAAGTGGTATTCTGAACTAGAATAGAGAAAGCATGAAAACAGGCAAGAACCCATAGTGCAATATAGAAGAAAGGCAAAGATGGGAAAGCTACCTCCTACTGCCCAGGAGCCTAGCAAGTACTTTCCCAAGCCTTATCATTACTTTGAGAGGCAGAAGATTAAAGCTGAGGAGCTAAAGAAGAAGGATCTGAAAGGGAAAAAGTCTGCTGATACTGAAGATGCTGAAGCCCCTGTACAAGCCAAGATACAGTCTGGAAAGGGAATAGTGATCAAGGATGTTGAGCAAAAATAGAATAGAATTTTCTTCAGTTTACAATTGTAATCTTTTGATTTTAAACACTTTGTAAACTTTTGAAAAATGAATATGCCAAAGTTGATAGAACAATGTGCTGTGTGATAAATCTATTTCATAATTGTTCTGAGATGATATCTATGTATACATGTTTGTTTAATACATGTTTATGTTTTCCCTGATTGTATAATCCTGTTTACATCATACTGTGATTTGGTTATGTATGGTGTATATCATTGACTAAGGGTTATGACTTCTCCAAATATGGGGAGATTGTTGGGTACATTGGTTTAAATGTACCTGATTTGAAGAAGTCTCACCCTACTCAATGATATACATCAAAATGTATTTGATGTATTTTGAGTTGCCTTGTGCAGGTTAAGTATTTGCAGGGAAAGCTGAATGTTTTCTAAGTCCATGTGTCGACACCCAGAAGGAAAATGTCGACACTTCAGAAGACTTGTGTCGACACCCAGGCAAGCAGTGTCGACACTTGGAGTAATTGTGTCGACACCAGGGATGCAGAGTCGACACCAGACAGAAAGTGTCGACACATACAGGTTGTGTCGACACTCAATGAAGAAAAGTCCAGTGAAGCTGTGTCGACACTTAACAGCAGTGTCGATACCCAGAAGAACTGTGTCTACATCAGAAAGTGTCGACACTTGGAGGCTGTGTCGACACTCAGCAAATTTCAGCAGAGTCTAAGTATAAGTGTCGACATAATAAAGAATGTGTCGACACTCAGTAGAAGACTCAACACTTGAAAAAAGTGTCGACACAATGAAGAATGTGTCGACACACAGCAGAAGACTCGACACATGAAGAAAGTGTCGACACTAGGAGGCTGTGTCGACACTCAGCAAAGTTCAACAAAAAATTCTAAGTACAAGTGTCGACACTAAGGAGATGTATCGACACTCAGCCAAAGTCTCAACAGAAGAAGAATATGTCGACACAAGGAGCAGTGTCGACACTCAGCAAGTATCAACACAGAAGGCATGTGTCGACACCAAGAAGATGTGTCGACACTGAACAAGTTCAACACATGAAGATGTGTCGACACAAAGGTGTCGACACTTACAAGAATTCAACTAAGTACTGAAGAACAAGGAGTTGTGTCGACACTCAATATCAGTGTCGACACATGATGAAGAAGCAGTGTCGAGAAGTGAATTCTACAACACAAGGAGTTGTGTAGACACCTTGAAGGCTAGTGTCGACACTTAGTTAACTTGTGTCGACGCTTAGTCTATAAGTGTCAACACTTAAAGACAGATTGTCTCGACACTTTCAGACAGTTACAGTTATTTCAAGAACTGACTGGATGACTTGATAGCTGCCATTCCAGCCGGTCTGCTGCATCTGTCAGAGATGTTAGAAAGCTGTTAGGAACCGGATCAGCCGGTCACCATGAAGAAGGCCTATAAATAGGCTTATACTGTCAACAGAAAGAGAAGATTCAATAGATGATCAAGTGATTGAAAAAGAAAAGAAGATCTAGCTATTCATTGAAGAATCAAATGAAGATCTAAGTAGTTGGAGAGAGAGAGAGAGAGCTCCATCCAATAAGACAGCCATTGGAACCAGGCTGTGAAGAAGGGTTCAGACCTAGTTCTAAATCTTAAGTTGCAGTGATTGAAGATCAGCTGCAGAGAATAAATCCTATTGTGTTCTACATTCAAGAAGCTTTGAAGAAAAGCCAAGTGTGATTGTTCTCAGCAGAGTTCTTCCAAGAACTCATCAAGAACCTACCAACTCATCTCTCTATTTTGAGTTGTAGGTATATACACTTTGTATTTTATATTTTCTTGTATGATCCTTTGGGATCTGAGTTATAAGCCTGCAGTTATAAAGGCTGAGTGGTAGGGCCTGTGTGCCTGAGTGTAGGAGATCTGTTTCTCTGAGTGTAGGCCTGTTGTGGCTGAGTGTAGGCCTTGTGGCTGAGTGTAGGCCTTGTGGCTGAGTGTAGGTCTTTGGAGAAGACTGAGTTGTAGGGCCTTGGGCCTGAGCTGTAGGAACCTGTTTTGGGGTTCTGAGTGTAAGATCTGAGGATCTGAGATAGTGGAGGAGTTTGGCCGAATCTAGTGCACTACTAGATAGGCGAAGGGGGAAAGTGGATGTACCCAAACCTTGGGGAACCACTATAAATCTATGTGTCCAGTGTGTGCATGTGTGATTCTGTGATTACTGATTGATTGCTGTGAAGAATTAGCTATAACTCTGTGATAACATCTGAATTCTGCCTAAAAAGTTAAAAAAAGATTTAAGTCACCTATTCACCCCCCCCCCCCCTCTAGGTGATTAGGTACAATATCTTTCATAACCCGTACACAAACTAACAATAGGCTGCTGCCTCTCGTACACTAAACCAACATCAACTGTACCCTTGAGATATCTCAGAATCCACTTAACTGCCAGCCAATGACGTTGGCCACGATCATGCATGAATCTGCTCATCAAGCAAACAACTTGTGCAATATATGGCCTTGTACAAACCATAAGATACATCTAAACGCCCACTACACAAGCATACAGAACTAGCTTCATTCCCTTCCTCTCTTGGTCATCTTTAGGATACAAGTCAGCACTCAATTGAAAATGTGCTGGCAATGGTAGAGTCACTGTCTTTGTAGTGTCATCAATCCCAAAGCTCTTCAGCACCTTGTCAATGTATGCTCTTTAAGTGAGCTAAACCTTTCCAGCTTTCCTGTCCCTGTAGATTTCCATCCGGAGAATTTTGTGACCCTCACCTAACTCCTTCATCTCAAACTGCTTTGAGAGTTGCCTCTTCATTCTATCAATCTCTGTCTGACTTGAAGCGAAAATCAACATATTATCAACATACAATAGAAGATAGATGAACTCACTAGTAGCAATTTCTTGAAATATGCACAGTGATCATACTGACTCCACATGTACTTTTATTCCAACATAATGTAACAGCCCAAATTTCAAAAGGGGAAAATTTTGGGTGACACGGCCTGGGACACGGGCGTGTCCCAGGGCGTGTCCTGCTCGGGTGCGTAACAGTCGCGAGGTCGACGAAAATGTGTTCGACAAAGTGTTTGGGAGGGACACGCCCAGTGACACGGGCGTGACCTAGGGCGTGTCGTCCTTTGTGTCGACACCTCCTTTGTGTCGACACCTCCTTTGTGTCGATGCCTCCTTTGTGTCGACACACGAGTCTTTGGTCGACGAAAGTGGTCGATAGAGGGAACACGCCTGTGACACGGGCGTGTACCCTCTGACATGGGGGTGTCGGAGGGCGTGTCCCCCTTTGGTCGACGAAATTTGCTCGACGATTGTCGAGTGCAAGTACATGCCCTATGATATGGGCATGTCTGGGCCGACACGGGCGTGTACCCTGGCCGTGACTTGTGTCTGGGTAAAGCAGTTTGAGCACCGCTTAGAGGACACGGCCTGTAACACGGGTGTGTCGGACCTGAAAAGCGATTTTGCGGCTTTTTCATGGCCGTCCATTTTCATCAGCTGGGATCTAACAACTGAGAGTCCTCCCTGCTTCCTTAAGGCCAAAAACTGAGAAAGAATTCTCAGTATGTTATTACCTTCATCTTTCTAAAAGCTTAGAGAGAGAAAGGGAGAGGAAGGAGGAGGAAGAGGAAGAGGGGTTGATCTCTGGTGGAGCTTGAGAGTGTCAAGCTGAGATTCGAGGCCATCCTTGTGGAGGAAAAGCTGTTGTGGTTCTTTCTAGCCAACTAAGAGCTCATGTCACCGAAGTGGTCTTCAAGGTTAATGACTTTTCTTCCTAGCCATGTGAAGGCTTTCTTTTTGGTATGTGCATCTAATTCCCCCACCAGAGGCTGGCTTGTTGTGGGAGTCTTTTGGGTTGATTCATGGAATCCCCAATCAATTGGGCATATAGATTCGGAAATGGAGTACGGAATAAGCATGCTGTGTGAAGCCCATCTGGACAGGTTGGTCTGGATTGGTGATGTTGCATATCCGAACCGGAGAAGACTCTGTGATAAACGTATAGTTTAGGAGTCGATGGGTTAAACCTGTGAACGGAAGTAGCAGGAAGTACTGGAGTGGTAGTCCAAGAAAATACCCTTGTGATGCTTGTTATACATGCGCTATTGGGTTGTACCTGCGAAAGGAAGTAGAAGGAAGTACTGGATTAGAGATCCAGGAAATACCCTTTGTAAGGCTTGATGTTCATAGGTGGACCTGTGAAAGGAAGTAACAGGAAGTACTGGCGTGGTAAGTCATGGAAATACCCTTGACATTTGTGATAAATTGCGGGGTCATACACGTGAAGAGAGTAGCATGAAGTACTTGTGTGCCCAGGAAAGACCCGCTGATGTGTGATATGAAATGGGTGTAAAAGTAAGTACTGGTGCCCCCAGGAAAGCACTCAGGCTTGAATGGCATAACAGGATTGGTGAAACCGACCCGCGCCTTTTATTAGTCGCGAGTACGTTGTTCTCGGTGATGGCAAGATGATTTGAGCAACAGGGGGTGGATGATCCGACCTGCTCTATGTCGTCCGACGTGAGACCTAAAAGTATGGTCTGTTGGAGCGCATAGCAAGAGTCATAGGCCTACGCGCCATGACACAATGGGGGGCTATGGGCCAGTCCCGGTGCATTACGACTAGAACTCCAGATGTACTCTATGGAGTGAAATGCTCAATGTTTTACCATTGGGTTGCGACCCTGATATGGTGGTGGGCAACTAGTTTACCGCTACACCAAGAATGTGCCTTGAGTGCACAGATCGTCCGGCCGGGTGGCTGACGGTTGTGATGGAATGTGTGCGTGAAAGCACATTATATGAGATCTATATATTCTTGTGAAATGTTATGCCTGCAGGGAAGGAATACCACCGCTCCGGGAAAAGAGGTGGTGTCGTTATAATTTGGTCAGCTGAATGCTGACCGTTGCCTCTATTTTCCACCGTTGGGTGGGTTGTCCACATGCAGGTGTTGGAGATCCAAGCGGGACGCATAAGGGCTGAATTCCCTGCTAGATTTGCTACTGCTGCTGCTAGCCCTCGAAGGCTAAACTAGAAATGATGTGTTTTATTTATGCTTGGCCGGCCTGCGCGTCAATGTTGAGGTCACTATTGTGAAAGCCCTGTAAGGCCATAAGGGCAACTGTTTGTATTTGTAAAACATTCCTATGTTATATATAAATGAGTAGCTTTTATATGTTGGACATTCAGGTGTCGAGTTCAAGTTTAGTGTTTAGGCTTCCGCTAGAATGCAATGTGTTAGGGTGCGCTGCGCTACTCTGGTATCATACCGTAACTTCACCTCCTGTTTTGTGGTATATGATGTGGGGCCCCGACCGGACCTTCTAGTATATTCTATGTAAACTGATGGGTTGTTATATTTTTGGTATCAGCTGTCTTGGTCTTTCCCTCTCGAAGTCGTGGCCGACTTCTTTTGTGGGGTGACGAGCACGTGTCTGTGCGAACCAAGTTAACACGATTAAACTCCTGAATGTCCATTGTAGGAATGCAAATACATGTGTTTGAGGAACCTGCGCGTTCCTACCTTGTTGCTCTTGCTTGTGTACGGTCGCTAATGTGTGTGTCTTGTTCACCTATAGGTGACACGGAGTGGAGCTCGGCAGTCGGAGCCCCAGCGTTCTGATAAAAGTACGGCACCAGCCGAGGTACCTACACCTCCACCATCTGCGGAAACTGTGCGATTAGTTGTTGAGGCTTTGTTCGCCATGATGCAAGCCCAGCCGATTGGGCAAGCACAGCCCGCAGTAAGGCCAGAACAGGTTGTGGCGAGGCCAAAACCGGTAGCGGTTGTAGAACCTCGAGCAGCTGAGAAGCAGTTGAAGCAATTTATGAGCTTTCATCTGCCTACATTTTCTGGAGTGGGATCTCCTGCGCAGGCTGAATATTGGTTGTCGTGCGTCAAGCGGATAATGATGGCGATTGTATCAGAGGAACATCAGAAAGTCACCTTAGCCACCTTCTTGTTGGAAGGAGAGGCGCATTTATGGTGGGACGAGATGGAGCTACATCACTTGGCAGGGAGACCGTTAACACAAGTGTCGATGGAGGAATTCTCTAGACTCTTCCTGGCAAAGCACCTCCCGGCAACACAACGTATTGCCATGGAGAACGAATTCCAAAGGCTAACGCAAGATGATGGCAGTGTGGAAGCTTACCTGCATGAGTTTACACGCTTGGGGCGGTATGCGGGTTCGATTTTTGTTGATGAGAAGAGGAAGACAAATAGGTTATACGAAGGTCTGTAGGACGAGTTGAGGTTCCTGCTTTCTAGTTCGGTGAATCAAGGCTTCCAGGCGTTGGTCGACACTGCGTGCACGCTGGAAAAAGACATGAAGAGGGTGCAAGGGAAGCGGGCCTTGGCTATGACACAGCCATAATTTAAGGTGCCCCGACCGGCGAAGTCATTTTTTTAGAAGAGATGGGGAAAGAAGTCCAAGGCAGCTGGACAAGCTCCTTCTTCGGTTGCATCGGGAGCAACATCGGGGGGCCACCTCAAGGCCGGATACTCGTACGTGCTTTAATTGTGGACGGGTGGGACATATAGCCCGTGATTGTTGGGTGCCACCAAAGAGTGAAAAGAAGGCAGGAGCGTCATATGCGGAAAAAGGAAAGGCAGTGGTGGAGTCTTCTGCCTTGCAGGCGCAGCCCCGGGTCTACAATCTTGGCCTGCAGGAGTCCATTAAGCAAAGTGACGTCGTCATAGGTACGAGTTTAGTTTTTGAGTATTATATTGCTTGCATGCTTTGTTTATTGCCTATGCGTATGCGGCTTATGTGTGTGACATGATTGGCACAGGATTTGTAATGATTCAGAACATGCTGGCGCGAGCACTGTTTGATACGGGTGCGTCGCATTCTTTTCTGTCTAAAGAGTTCATAGCGCGGCTTGGGATACCTAGTCGTGTAAAGACAGATAATGTCAGGGTGGTGTTGCCGAATGGTTGTATGATGCTTGCGGATCAAGCTTGCGATGTGGCAGTGCAAATAGGAAGTCAGGATTTCTACTTAACTGCATCTGTATTGCCGATATCGGAATTTGATGTGATATTTGGTATGGATTGGCTCACGGAGCAGCATTAATTGATTGATTGCCAGTCCAAAGAGATCACGTCGGGCCAGAATACCGAGCAGGAAACGAGGTTCATGGGTATGCAAGGAGTTGGCGGGACGTTGATGTATGCACTCCAAGTTGTTAAAGCTTTTCGGAAGGGAGCGAAGTCATACTTCACGCTAATTCAAGCTGTGGAGCCTAAGGCCAGTGTGTGCGATGTTCCGATTGTATCGGAGTTTGCAGATGTGTTTCCCAAGGATCTCCCTGGGCTACCACCCCAGCGTGAGATTGACTTCACGATCGAGTTGGTGCTAGGTGCGAAACCTGTGGCCCGCTCGCCATATCGCGTTGCACCAAAGGAAATGGCAGAGTTGAAAGTCCAACTGCAAGAGTTGTTGGAGCAGGGTTATATACGCCCAAGCATGTCACCTTGGAGCACCCCTGTGCTTTTTGTGAAAAAGAAAGACGGCAGTTTACGGTTATATATTGATTACCGCGAACTAAACAAGCTGACAGAGAAGAACAAATATCCGATTCCGCGGATTGATGAGTTGTTCGATCAGCTAGTGGGATCGACCGTCTACTCGAAGTTGGACTTGAAGTCTGGTTATTACCAGTTGAGTATTCGGGAAGGAGATATTCCCAAGACCGCACTTGGAACATGGTACGGGCATTATGAGTTCATGGTAATGTCGTTTGGGCTGTGCAATGCGCCCTCGGTGTTTATGGACTTGATGCACCGCACATTCCGAGAGTACCTGGACCTGTTCATGATAGTGTTCTTTGATGATATCCTGGTGTACTCGAAATCTGAAACAGATCATGAAAACCACTTGCGGTTGGTGTTGAATACCTTGAGGCAGAATCAACTCTATGCCAAGTCCTCGAAGTGCGAGTTTTGGCTATCGTCAGTGGCTTTTCTAGGCCATATGGTGAGTGGAGCGGGCATAAAAGTGGATCCGGCGAAGATAAGGGCCATACAGGAGTGGCCGGTGTTATCTTCAGTGGCCGAGGTCAGGAGCTTCCTTGGACTGGCGGGCTACTATCGAAGATTTGTTGAAAACTTCTCACGGATTGCTTTGCCGCTAACCACACTGATGAGAAAAGGTCAGAAGTTTATTTGTACGCCAGAGTGCGCGCGAGCTTTTCAAGAGCTGAAGGTTCGGTTGACTACGACGCCCGTGTTATCATCGCCATGTGGTACCGATGGATTTGTAATCTATAGTAATGCCTCGGGGAGCGGCTTAGGCCGTGTCCTTCTACAAAATGGGAAGGTGATTGCTTATGGCTCACGCCAACTAAAGGTGCACGAGCGAAACTATCCCGTCCATGATTTAGAGTTGGTGGCGGTGATCTTTGCACTAAAGCTGTGGCGACACTATCTTTATGGCGTGAAGGTGGAGATCTATACAGATCACAAGAGCCTAAAGTACCTATTGGAGCAGAAAGACTTGAATATGCGACAACGAAGGTGGTTGGAGTTCCTTGGGGACTACACCTTTGAGATTCACTATATGTCTGGAAAGGGAAATATAGTCGCGGATGCCTTGAGTCGGAGAGCTCCGACAAGGGCGAGTTGGTTGCAGAGGCATGATGAATGTCTCATCCAGGAGCTAGAAGCGTTGGAGATTTCTTGTGTTGACAAGAATTCCATCGCCAATGCATGTTTGAACTGGACGGAGGTGCATTATGGCCTTGCAGACCGGATTCGATGAGAAACGGGGCTAGATGAAGATCTCCTACGCTATGCTAAAGATGTGCCAGAGGGCAAGTTCTCCTGGGATGACGGTCTTCTGCGGAAGGAGGGCCGTTTGTGCGTCCCGGATTTGGGTAAATTGAGGGAAGAACTGATGTATGGAGCGCATTATACGAAGTACTCAATCCACCCAGGGAGCATGAAGATGTTCAGGGACATGAAAAAGCTGTTCTGGTGGCCAGGGCTGAAGAAAGATGTTGCTCATTATGTGGCCAAATGTCAAACCTGTGCTATGGTGAAGGCAGAATGCCAAAAGCCGGGCGGTTACTTGAAGTCGTTGCCGATTCCAGAATGGAAGTTCGACGGTATTTCCATGGATTTCGTACACGGGTTGCCGAGATCTCAGCGTGGAAATGACTCAATTTGGGTGATTGTCGACCGGCTAACGAAAGTGGCACACTTCCTGCTGAACAGACGGGATGATTCGGTGGAAAGTTTGGCAAAATTTTATGTTGATCAGATTGTGCGACTACACAGTGTTCCCCGAAGCATCGTAAGTGATAGAGATGAGCGATTCACATCGAATGACTGGAGGCTAGTACATCAACTGTTGGGCACGAAGTTGACATTCAGTACGGCCTTTCATCCCCAAACTGATGGCCAAACTGAAAGTACCAACAGGACGATGGAAGATATGCTCAGGATGTGCGCCCTGGATTTTGGAAAGATATGGGAAGATCATCTCTACATGGTGGAATTTGCCTACAATAACAGCTACCAAGCGAGTATCGGTATGGCACCATATGAAGCTTTGTATGGTCGGAAGTGTCGTACGCCTTTAGCTTGGGTAGAAGCGGGCAATGTAAGACCCCATTTTTTTTCTTTCTCGACACCGGGGTCTTAGGCCCAGAACCGCCGTTTTGCGGTGACTCCTTCACGCCTTGAAGCGGCATCACCACAAAACGCCGTTTCTGCCGGCCAATTCGATCGCAGCATAGTAACAAAATTAGAGTAATATCATGCGCAACAAAACTCTAAGTAAAAGTCCACAGAAATATCACATCAAGTAAAATATCTCCACGATGGGAGAGTCCACAAAACCAAGCGCTGTAAATAAGGGCTTATGCCCGATACATCAATTCCTCACCACAAGATCTCTCATGAGGAAATAAAATAAAAACTACTAGAGTAAGGGCCTCACGGTCCCAGCTGTCTGAACTCCTGTGCTAGACTGCCCTATCTCCAAGCGTGTCAACCTCTGGGGCTGCTCCTCCAAACTGGGCTCCGCGATCCCCTAAATGATGTGGTTCGAAAACCGTTAGTCTAAAAGACTAAGTCCTATCATCCCCCACCCCTTCCCCCGTGGCTCCTAGGCACCGAGCGGAGAGGAAGAAAGGGAGGACTTGAAAGTGGAGAGTATATCAAATGCAGGTGACGGTGGACCTAAAACTAGCAATTTATATAGTAACTAATCATATTTGTAAACAAGTAAAGTAAAGTGACCTTAACTTATATGGGTACATATAAGCAAGGGGTCTTTTGCAAGGCTCCCATCGTATAAAGAGTCCTCATACCAATTTATACGTTGGGGTGTCGGTTATTAACAGCAATATATATATGTAAAGAAAATTAACCTTAATTTATAAACTTGCCCACACAAGCTTATAGACCAAGGGGTCGTTTTGCAGGGCCTAATGTATAAGTGTCCCATACCACTTATATTTTAGGTGTCAAAGGTTAAATGAATCGCTTATGCTATGACATGCAAGTGGGTATGATGGATCAAGCAAGTGCAACACACACACCCGACTCTGTGCACACAGACCTTTAGTTCCCCCTTTCTAGAGCCTCACCTCCCAGGATACCTCCGTAGTGGCAGACGGAAGCGGTGGGTTGGGCCTCGCCCACCTCTAAACCAGTATAGCACTACTGGTCAGACCTATCGTACGCCTCAACGCTGGTGCACAAGCGGACTCCTGCGTACTCTTGCCGGCTGGCGCACCGGACTTCTGTTGGCGAAGTGCTATCACAACACTTGCCGAGTCAACGTATTGGTGTCTGTGCTAAGATCCTCCAATACCGAAGACCCACCACCTTAATATCATTCCTTTTATGCACATGCAAATTTACGTACCGACACCGAGTCGAAGCTCACCGGGCCATCCTGCCCTCTTACCCCAACGACCGAGCCTACTGCTTGATCATCTAGCCAAAACTACTTCCCGTAACCTCGGGGTGTGTGAGAGTGAAACCCTAGTTATTCTAGTTACTCTTGAAGTTTCATTACTCCTATGAGTTGCGTTAGCCCAGGACTGCCCAAGGTATTCCCCGTGAAGGGCTCTCGAAGGCACTAGGAACTACGATGGGATTACGCCCAAAGCTCCCTTTCACAAGGCACTTATTATTATTGGTTACTACACAAATCTCTCAATCCCTTAGGGTTATAATTGAATCCTAACCCAAGTGTATATGACTCCTTCTTTTCAACGAGGATGAGTGATCCTTTGTCGATCCCGAACCCCACACAACTCTAACCAACCTCCACTACTCATCTACACTTCTGATGACAAACCTAAATCACCTACCAGACTAATGCCCCATTATTCCAACTTCCTAAACTCATTGTGCACTTTAATTTGATTTCTGCTGTTTTTACTAATTGCAGACCACCCTAAGCTAATATGATGTACTTAATAGGTGATACTCTAAATTCTCCTCCAATAACTCTACAAATTTTACCAGAGGTCTATTATGATAAATATAGTCTAAATTCAGAAAATTATATTTTTCCCAATTAATCTACTATTTATTGAATTTTCCTCAACAACTAGGCCATAGTCAATTTGAACATGAACCATAAGATTTGCTCAGGTAATGGCCTCCTAAAATTTTTATCCACTAAATAACAGAGAAATATTATTGGTTGCCAATTTTCATAATTTTCCATATAGTTCTTGACCTCTAAAAGAATTATTAAAAATAATTCCCAAGATCAAATATAATGAAGGAAGTGTCACAAATATGTCTCCAATAATTATGTAAAAATTACTAGGGCTTCATAAGGAACTAGAAACATCATGATGAAGAAATTAAAATTTTTCAGACCATCTAAATGTCATTATTAAATTTACCAAAGTTCCATAGAATTAAATAATTAAAGAAGCAACTACTAAATATCATTCTTCAAAAATTTCATAAATATTTACAGAGATGGGTACCATTATTACAAGCCCCTTTGCTAAGTTTCATCAGATTTAATCAAGTATATTTATCTCCAAAAATTCCTAAGTGGAAATTGTAAAACATGACTTTGTGAATAAAGTACCAAAAATATTCATCCAAAATTTATTATAAAATTTCCAGAGATGTATATACCCTAAACAACTACCCATTCAAAAACTCAGCCCTTTTCAGAAGGTTTTGGTATTAGAACTTATGATTTCAAAGCTAGTGCCATAAACTAGGGTTATAGATTTAAGGGGTTTAAAGTCTTCCAAATGCCCTACAATTTTAACCACAGGACCATAGTAACCCTATGGACATCTGTCCCAAGTGTCAAGCCCATCCAAGGTCTTTTGACCCCAAATTCCTCAAACCATAGAAATTTACCCTAAAGGGCCTACCCTAAAATTCTAGGGCTACCCTAGTCCAAACCACTCCAAACTTCATAAGTGAGTGTAAAAAGTCAAAGTATATCAGTGGCCAAAATTGCAGCCTCTGATGAGGGAATTTGGCCACTCAACCATCAAATAGTGGTTTTTGACCAAAATACCCTTATAGGGTCATATATAGGGTGGGTAAATTACCTATCCTAAACATCTCCAAATGAGCTAAAGTTTTAACCCTATACCTATCATGACATCTAAGACCACCCACCAAAATTTGGGGGAGTTTTAAATTAATTAGGTCACATAATTAAATTAATCATGATTTATTAACTTTTTCTAAAAACTATAGAAACATGTTCTCCAAAAATTCTAAATTTTGGACAGGTTCTAGATATGACTAAGACCTTCTCACTGCCCAAATTTCAACTTGTTTTGACAAGGAATGAAGTGTGGGCACCAAAAATAATTTCTGTTTAGGTCTAGGTATAGGTCCTACAAAAAGGGTACCCTGGTCTAACCAGTGGCCCAAAAGGGTCCAAACAATTTTTGCTACAAACTAGACACCCTAAGATACAATTTGCATGTTGGGCAGATTTCCATTCAGGGTCCCTAAGTATTTTTAAAAATTAAATACATTAAATACATCAAATGTGACAGAAATGAAATAATATTCATTTAAATCCTAAAGTATCTGATTGATGCCGCGCGAATCTTGGCGCAGATCAACGGCGCGGGGTTATCGTCCCCGATGAGCCAACGGCCAGGATTGCTTCTTCCTGTGCCGACTTCAAACGTCTGCCGCCGGCCACCCAGTCCCTTCCCCGGCCGGCCACCGCCACCATCACCTCCGTTGAGGTGGTGGCTATCGCCAGACGGCGGCACAGCCGCCGGAGGGGCGGATTCCGGCGATCCAACCAAGAAATTTCTCGGCCGAAAGCCATGAATTTTATGAATTTGATCGGGCTCAATTGAGCCCGAACCTCGGCCCTAATGAAACCTAAGATCTGCCCATGAGAAAAGAGGAGGAGGAGGACCTTGTTGGCGGCCTGGAGACGAGCGGATCTGCGGGTTGACATGGTGGTGGCGCCGCCGATCGGATTTCTGCAATCTCCCAGTAAACTCGCCGGATTTCTTCAGTTAAGGATTGGGAAATTCTCCTCCAAGCTCACTGGTGGTGTTTAAATCATCAGAGGGGGAGAAGAATGGAAGAAACTGCCATGGCCATCATGGCCATTAAAGGCTTGTTTCGGCCATGATGGTGGAGGCTGTAACTGCCCCTTGACAGCCAGGAAAACGGCTGGAAACTCCTCCCCTTCACTGGAGGAGATGAATGCTGCCATCAATGGGGACCATTGGCCTTTCCTTGGCCAATCTCCTCCTTCAACTCTCTTTCCCCTTTTCTCTCTCCTCCATTAGTGTGGGATGAAGCTTTCTCTCTCTTTCCTAGTCACCAAAACTGACCATGCTGACTCCCCAGCCTATTGGCAGCCCTTTCCACCCATAATATTTCATTATGTTGTGGTTAACTTAAAAGGAAAAAGGGGTTGAGCTTGGGTTGACTCATTTAGGCTAATTTGACCTAACACTAGAATAGAGTTGACCTTGGTCAACATGACCATTTGAGTTGACCCCAATGGGTCCTTGGTGACCTATTGGACTCCCTTAAGGTCTAGGAAGACTTGAGTAAGGTTGGTTGGGCATCTTGGGGGTCACATGCCCCTTGGTAAGGGCACTTTGATCATTTTAGGGCCAGAGTTGACTTGGGTCAACAAAACCATTTGGGTTGACCCCATTGGGTCCTTGGTGACCCATTGGCCTCCCCTAAGGTCTAGGAAGGGTTATGTAGGGTTACCCTGCACTTTGGAGGTCACATACCCTTAGTAAGGGTACTTTGACCAGATTAGGAGCTTGAGTTGACTTGGGTCAACCTGGCCTCTAGGGTTGACCCCAAGGTGTCCTTAGTGACCCATTGACCTCACTTTAGGGTTAGGAGGGCATAGGTGGGGTCCTCTAGGCTAGGAGTAGGTCAATTGACCCTAAGGAGGCTAGTTTGACCTATTTAGGGCTAGGGTTGACCTTGGTCAATTGAGCCTCTTTGTTTGACCCCAATGGGTCCTTATGGCTCTAATGGGCCTCCCAAGGTATTAGGGGTGTTGTGGTAGGGTCTTGGGGTCAAGGTGTAGCCCATGGTCATCCTAAACCATGGTTCAGAGTTCTACTATTTGCAGACCATGGTGATCCCCCACCTTTCTGTCCCCTATCTCTTGACTCATTACTGGCTTCCTAGGGTTTGTCATGACCTAGTCATGGCCAAAACCACTCTTAGGGGTCTAGTTGGAAATGGGATGTTACAGGCAAAGCTAGAGTTTATAATCATTATGAAGTCGATGAAGCAAACTCGACCATACGTACTATTCGAGAGAGGCTACTCATAGCCCAGGATTGACAAGCGAAATACGACAACGCCAAGCACCGGAATGTAGAGTTCGCGGTAGGCGATTGGGTATACTTGAAAATCAAGCCCTTCAAAGGCATATCTAGGATTCAACGTTTGAAGAAGTTGAGTCCAAGATATCTGGGTCCATTTGAAGTGGTCGAGCGAATCGGGGAAGCTGCATATTGGCTAGCTCTGTCGGTAAACTTGGGTGGATTGCATGATGTGTTTCACATCTCGCTGCTACGGAAAGCCGTTAAAGATCCAACTCAAGTGATCTCGGATGATCGTGTGCCGGTAGAGTATGGGCTAATGACGAATGTTAGGCCCATTCGAATCGAGGATCGAGCCGAGAAACAGTTACAGAACAAGACGGTTTGGATGGTCAAAGTCCGGTGGGATAATTACGGTCGTGAGGAGCTAACATAGGAGCGAGAGCAAACCATGCGAGATGAATTTCCCAAGCTGTTTCTGTAAAATGGTTGTATAGTGCAACTTTTGTTGTAACATAAAATTTTGATGTTAAACATTTTGCTTGTTGTTTTCCTTCCTGTGCACGAATTTCGACGACGAAATTTCGTGTAGGAGGGGAGGGTTGTAACAGCCCAAATTTCAAAAGGGGAAATTTTTGGGTGACACGGCTTGGGACACGGGTGTGTCCCAGGGCGTGTCCTGCTCGGGTGCGTAGCAGTCACGAGGTCGACGAAAATGCGTTCAACTTGGTCTGAGAGATGAAAATTCCATCTTCAGATTGTTTCACCTGAAGCCCTAAGAAATACTTCAGCTCGCCCATACTGCTCATTTCGAACTTCCCTTGCATAAGTTTTGAAAACTTTTTGCAGAGGTTGTCGTCTGTAGAGCCAAAAATAATGTCATCGACATAGATTTGCACTAGCAAAATCTTTCCTTTAATTTCCCTAAGAAATAATGTCTTGTCTATCTTTCCCCTTGTGAACTTGTTCTCAAGTAGAAAGCTAGACAGCGTCTCATACCAAGCTCGAGGAGCTTGTTTCAGACCATATAGAGCCTTGTGCAGGAAATAGACATAATCAAGAATGTTAGGATCAACGAAACCTGGAGGTTGTTCCACATACACTTCCTCCTTTATGTTACCATTTAGGAAGGCAGACTTCACGTCCATCTGATAGACGGTGAAGCCTTTGAAAGAAGCATATGCTAGGAACAACCTTATTGCCTCCAGCCTCGCCACTGGAGCATATGTCTGGTCGAAGTCGATTCCTTCTTCTTGACGATAGCCTTTAGCGACGAGTCTGGCCTTGTTCTTTACGATCGTCCCGTCTTCGTCCATCTTGTTCCTGTAGACCCATTTTGTTCCAATGACGTTCTTTCCTTTGGGTCTTGGAACAAGTTTCCATACATTGCAGCGCTTGAACTGATTTAGCTCTTCTTCCATTGCCATTATCCACGATGCATCTGATTTTGCCTCCTCAAAATTCTTTGGTTCAACCTGCGAGAGAAAACTTAAATAAAGATTCTCATTAGTTGTACCTCTTTGAGTTCTGACACCGTCCCGGGGATCTCCTATGATCTGCTCCATGGGGTGATCCTTTAGATGTCTGAGCTCTAAAATTCTTACATCTGGATTATCTTCAATCACTGGAGTGATTTCTTCATCTTAGATGACTTCTTCATTTTGATCATCATCCTCTCCAATAGGAGTTGGAGTGGTGATCTTAATGAACTTTTCGGCTTTGTCTTCGGACGGTTCATCCAAGCTAGTTTCATTCAGCTTTGCACTTGCATCTTCAATAAGCACACTAGACGGATTGCTTTGCAGCAAGCTCGTCTCATCAAATACAATATGTATCGATTCTTCTACCACCAGGGTTTTTCTATTAAAAATTCTATATGCCTTACTATGGCTACTATAACCTACAAAAATACCTTCAAAACTCTTTTCGCTGAACTTGGTAGTATGATACTTACCATTGTTAAGTACGAAGCATTTATAGCCAAAGATTCTAAAGTATGAGACTGTTGGTTTCCTGCCTTTCAGAAATTCGTAAGGTGTCTTATCGTGGTCTTTGTTTATGAGTGCTCGATTTTGCACGTGGCATGCAGTGTTGACGGCTTCAGCCCAGAAGTACTCCGGTAGTGAAACATCACTCAACATGGTTCTGCAGGCCTCTATGAGTGTTTTGTTCCTTCTCCCAGCCGCTCCATTCTATTGTGGAGTACGAGGAGAGGAAAACTCATGAAAGATACCTAAGCTTTCACAGAATTTTGTCATGGCCCCAGATTTGAACTCTGTTCCATTGTCACTTCTGATTTTGACTATGGAGCAGTTGTATTCATTCTGGACTTGCCTGACAAAATTAGTAAAGAAGTCGAAGGTATCTGACTTGTGTTTCAGAAAGAGCACTCACGCAAAGCGCGAGTAGTCATCAATAATTACCAATGTATAGTCCTTACCTCCCAAACTTCTAATTTGCAGTGGACCAAACAAGTCCATGTGCAATAGATGGAGACATCTGTTAGAGTCTTTGCCAATAATGCTTTTAAAGGTAGCCCTTGTTTGCTTGCCTTTTACGCATGCATGACAAGGTCTATATTTGACGCACTTGACATTTGGGGCATCACGTACTAAGTTCATTGAAAATAATTTATTAATAGTTTTGGAATTAATGTGTGCTAGTCTCTTGTGCCATTGGTCACCAAGAGACGCACTATCTTTTGCTAAAATACACACTGGTGTAGAGGAATCTATACAAATGAAGTTTAAACAGAAAATATTCCTGCTTCGAGTGCCGGATAGAATCGTTTCCTTATTGTTAATGGATTTTATCAGGCACTTATCAGCATGGAATTCAACTATGTATCCTTTATCGTAGAGTTGGCTTATGCTTATGAGATTGTGTTCCAATCCTTCGACATAAGCCACATCTGAGAAGGATACATTGCCGTTAGTAATCATAGCATAGCCTCTAGTGATTCCACGGTCTGAACCTCCAAAGATGACCTTTGGTCCGTTCACGACTGGAGTAAAGTTCTGAATGAGGCTTCTAGTCCCGGTCATATGCCGAGAGCATCTGCTGTCCAAGTACCAGATAGGCGTTTTGTTGTCCTTTGGACATACCTGCAATCATAATCAGTTTGCTTTACGAACCCAAACACGTTTGGGTCCTTGGTCTCGGGTTAGAGTGCTCCACCTACGAGTGTTAGCATTATGAGCGGTCTTTCTCATATTGCGACATGAGGGGTTGCAGCATTTCTGGAATTGAACCAGCAATTTATGGCGAAGTGACCAACCTTGTCACAACACCAACAGTCAAATCTGTTGTACCTTTGTCTCATGATCTCCTGCTTGACCTTTTGGAACCTTGGTCTAGCAGGGGCAGCATTCTTGGAGGAAGATGCCTCATGATGATGGCAATCACATGGCTTCTTCTCCTTTATGGGCTTCTCTACAACAGGCTTTGTCTTTGGTGCCTTCTTGAAGTTATGCCCATGATTGAAAGGGCCATAGCTCTGAAGAATAACTTCTTCATAAGCTGCCTTAAAGACACTTTCGCCAAAGTTTCGGGGTCAAGCCCATCCTTGATAGCGGTACTTTGGCTCTGCATAGGTAGGCCTAGCAAAGTGCCCGTAGGATGAGTCAAAATCAAACTCATTTGATGGAAAGATAACCTTCTTGAATGTAGTTTGATCTTGAGGGGCTTTCCCCTTCTCTTCGGCTAAGGCCTTTTTGGCGGCCTTATTCTTCCGTTGATTCTTGTTTCTCCTAGAGGATTTACTAGGAGCTTCTTCATGGCCTAGTCCAGCTCCCTTGGCCTTTGCTAAGAATTCAGCAACGAATGGAAGAACTATTTTGGGCTTCGAGAAACTCTCAACAAGTTTCTTTTCAGCCGCAAGTTGGGCTTCCAATTCTTTGATGATCTTCTCCTTAAGGTCAAGGTGCTCAAGAGCCTTGTTATATTCTTCAATAGCATTATTGAAGTTTTCTTCGAGGGAGTCAGTCTTTGTGACTTTCTCTCTCAAGATGCTCTCTTCGGCTTTTAGAGATTTGATCTCCTTAGCCTGAGTCTTCACGACTCGACGACATTTGTCGTAAGCCATGATTAACTCCTTGTACTAGGTCATTAGCTCTGACTCATTGTCAGAGGAGCTTTCCTCACAATCATGTTCAGAGACTTCAGAATCTGAAAGAGGGGTATGAGAGTTTACCTTCCCTAGTGAACTGGGGCTCTTGATCATCATATGTTTGAGCCATTAGTCCAAAATAAGCTTCTTCTTCTTCACTTGACTCAGATGAGTCGGAGTCACTAAGAGTCTTGCTCTTTTTGGCTATGAGGCTCTTCTCTTTCCTCTTCTTGTTGTGTGAGGATTTCTTTTCTTCTTTTCTACCACCCTCCTTCTTATGAGGGCAGTCGGCGATGATGTGACCTGGCTTATTACAAAATAGCAAATGATGTCAGTCGAAGCATATTTGTTCTGTTTGGAGGAATACCTGTCATGGCTACTTGAGCCTTTTCTTTGCCGATCATCATCGTGTCGTGATCTTCTATAGGAGGCATCCTTTCCTTTCCATTGCTTTTTCTTGTTCAAAAATTTCTTGAACCTACGTGAGAGCAGTGAGAACTCTCCTTCTGATATCTCAGAGCCTGAGGTACTAGGCTCAGAAGTTTCTTCTTCTTCACTAATCTCTGGAGCTGGAGCAGGGAAGGCAGACTTTGTCTTTCTGGAGGTGTCTGCTTTTAGAGCAACAGACTTTTCTTTGAGAGAAGACCTGCTCTTCTCTTCTTCAGCTTTACTGGTGTTGAGTTGAAGCTCATATGACATAAGCTTCCCGAAGAGATTTTGTGGGTCTGTCTCAGCCAGCTTCCCAAACTCCCTGACGGCACAGACCTTGTTGTCCCATTCTTTGGTCAGGGATCTCAGGAATTTGTCATTCAGTTCTCCATTAGTGAATACTCTGCCATAGACCCTTAGGTCATTCACTATCTTGAAAAAGTTCTCAAATGTATCAGCAATGGTCTCTTTGCTTCCCTGTCGGAAGGCTTCATACTTCTGATTGAGGAGGGATCTCCGATCATCCCTCACTTCTTTTGTTCCCTCCATTAAGGTAACCAAGGACTTCCACATCTCCTTTGCAGATTAGCAGTGTATTAAGTTCTGCAGCATAGATTCATCAACTGCGCTTGCTATGATGTTTTTAGCTTTCTTATCCAGTGAGACAAGTGCAATCTCGTCCTTGTCCAAATCCATCAGCTTCTTTGGAACCTTCTTGGTAGGATCTATAGTGGAGACAGTCATAGGGACATAAGGACCTTCTTCAACTATCATGAAAATCCTTGGATCCACAGCTTCCATAAAAATTTTATCCTTTCTTTCCACATAGGAAAGTTATTCTTGTTGCACAGGGGAAGCTTGGTGAAATCCTTTGCCTTGTCCATGATAGATAGATCTCAATTAACAACTATATGCAGGAACTCATCAATGTGTTAACCTTTTAACGATCAACCTCGCTCTGATACCAATTGAAAGATAATAGTTGTTAACCTAAATCACCTATAGGGGGGTGAATAGGTGAGTTGTGTGTCTTTTATGGAATAAAAAATCTTAGAACACATCACAGATCTATCTACTAAAATATCACAGACGAGACAAGATTTATAGTGGTTCCCCGATCTTGGGTACATCCACTTTCCCTCACCGATCTAGTAATAAACTAGACTCGGCTACTCCACTATCTCGGATTGAAAAACAATCCTACCCTCGGAACAAGGTTCCTACAATCTTAATCCATTCCAACTGGATCTACAACTCGGAAGAAACACCTTCCTACAAACTCGGAGTGGAAAACTCCTACACTCGGAGAAAATTTCTCCGATAGAAATAAAATACAAGTATTGAACAAATATAAACAGTGAAATTCTCTAGTTCAGATCTGAAAATGAAACAGGGACTGGAATCTTCTTCTTGGCGTTCGGCTTTATCAGAAAAGTTGAAGAATGATTCTCGGCAACAGTAGATCTGAACTTCTTGCTTCCACGATCAGACAGAAGATGAGTATGTGAAAATCGATCTCGATTTGGAGAGCTTCTTCTGTCTATTTCCTTTGAAGATCGAAACCCTTGCCGGAGAAGAACAACAACGGCGGCGGCTTTCGTTCCGTGAAGAGAGAGAGAGGAAATATCGATTATTTCGGAAAGCGACGGCTGCAAAACTCAGAAGAATTTTCTTCTTGAAAGATCTGTTTTCTCATTAGGGTTTGTCAATTAGACAAGACCTTTTATAGGAGTATTAATAACGGTCATAATCGGTTTTAATGACGGACACGTGGACCAATCATGTCACGGAATTTGAAATTCTGTCAAATCTGGACTTAAAAGAAATTTCAGGGAAAAAGAGGTCATATACACGAGTATGTATAAAACTACTCGAGTAGGTCAAAGACTACTCGAGTAAGTAGAGAGAAATTACTCGGGTAAATAAATCAAGACTACTCGAGTATGTAGAAGAAAACTACTCGAGTATATATAGTCAACTACACGAGTACTTTAGAAGATCTACTCGAGTATACAGAAAAGTTTCTCGGGAGGGAGTAGAGCTACTCGAGTACAAGTTATACTCCTCGAGTAGGCAGAATTTAACTACTCGAGTGGTTAGAGGAACTACTCGAGATAAACACTTAGAAATATTCTGCACACGGGAAAGACAGCTACTCGAGTAGTTAGATTGAACTACTTGAGAGGAAAGAAAGTTATCTCGAGTATATGAAACACTTACTCGAGTATATCTTAACTACTCGACACAGAGTCGAGACTTACTCGAGTATATAAAGTAACTACTCGAGTAAATGACTTAGAAAAATTCTGGGAAAAATGAATCTAGAACAGGAAGAATATACTACTCGAATATGAACTACTCGAGAGAGAATGAGCTACTTGAGTATATGACTTGGACTACTCGAGTGTTTTACTTAGAAAAGTTTGGAACCTGAATTCTGGGCAACTCGAGTAGGAAGAATGATCTACTCGAGTAGTTAAGTAAGCTACTCGAGTATGTCAATGAACTACTCGAGTGTTTTACTTAACTTCACGAGAGGAAAAATATTCTTACTCGAGTATGCAGAAGATTCACTCGAGTATATCTCAAGCAATCTACTCGAGTAGTTAGGGACCTACTCGAGAGAAATACTTAGAAAAATTTCTGTCAGCAATTTTCTTCTTCTACTAGAAGGGAATCAGCACCAAGTCTTTACACAGTCCTATAGCTTGAATATGAAGTGTATCCCAATAGAGAGACTACACATGAGTCAACACTTTGGAACACACAATGAGGGATTACACTGTGTGGTCCTGTGTTTGGTGACCCATTGTAGACTAACATTACTCTACACTTCCCATTGGAGTCCTGCAAACACATAACTCAAACAAAGCATCAAATACAACCTAATTCATCTTAGTTCCAAGGTGACTTCATCAAATCTGGGTTATTGTGGACATGGTTCCCAATAAGCATAATCTCATCTCCATAAGTCAATTATGTGATGATGGTTATCAGGTATACTTTAACTCTTCTACTTGCTCTATTATTGATAAAAATAACCAAACTATTTTAGCTGGCAGTAGACAAGGCAATAATTATCTAGTGAATTTTACTTCTGCCACAACTGATATCTGCTTACTGAATTTAACTCGTAATCAGAATGATTTATGGCACAAAAGACTAGGACATGTAAATCTGAAAAATATAACTACGTTATCTAAGCACAACCTTGTTAGAGGTCTACCTTCTGCTCCCTATAAGAAGGAAGGTCTCTGCAGAGCTTGTCAATTAGGCAAGCAAACTAAAACTAGCTTCAAATCAATTAATAAGAGTGATTCACCTAGGATCTTGTACTTGCTACACTTGGATCTTTTTGGACCCATTGCAGTACAAAGCCTAGGAGGGAAATCCTACACCTTGGTTATTGTGGATGACTTCTCTAGGTTCAGTTGGGTATTCTTTCTGAGAACAAAGTCAGATACATTCAAGGTTCTTACAGATTTTCTCAGGACCATACAGATTGAGTTCTCTACTCATGTTGCATTGATCAGAAGTGATCATGGCACAGAGTTTGAGTCTCTTCTTATGCATGAGTTCTGTGAGAAGGAAGGTACCAGACATTGTTTCTCATCTCCTAGAACTCCCCAACAAAATGGGGCAGCTAAAAGGAAAAATAGAACACTCATTGAAGCTGCAGGTACATTACTTGCTGATGCATACATGTCACTAACCTTTTGGGCAGAGGCTGTAAGCACAGCAAACTATGTCATGAATAGGAGTTTAATTCACAAACTAAAGAATAGGACTCCATATGAATTGCTCAAAGGGAAGAAACCTAAAATTAACTATTTTAAAGTATTTGGTTGTACATGCTATATACACAATAACAACAATAAATACATTAGAAAGTTTGAATCTAAGGCTGAAGTGGGAGTTTTTCTAGGATACTCCCAAGTAAGCAAGGCTTATAGGGTATTCAATAAATCAACCTTAAAAGTTGAAGAGTCTATTCATGTGTCATTTGATGAGACTAACATATACTGCAAGGAGAAAGATGTTTCTACCATTAGCAACTTGCAGGTACCCCACTTGTGTGAGACATTGGATGGACTAAACCTCACCCAAGATCCCTCTCCATAGGTCATTGAAGATAGTGAAGAAGATGAAGCTGAAGAACATGAGCATCAACCAACAGCAAATATAATTCCATAAGAGAAACTTATTCAAAATGTTGTTGCACAACCAACTCCACCCACTGATTTTGTCACACTTAGGGATCACCCCAGATCTCAAGTAATTGGAGACATTTCAGCAGGTGTACAGACAAGGCATCAACTCAACCAAGATTTGATGCATGCATGTTTTCTCTCTCATGTTGAACCTCTAACCATTCATGATGCTGAGCAAGATCCCCACTGGATCCTTGTAATGCAAGAGGAACTAAACCAATTTGAGAGATGTAGAGTTTGGGATTTGGTTCCAAGACCCCAAAACTACTCAGTTATTGGAACCAAATGGGTGTTCAGGAATAAGCTTGATGCCCAAGGAGTTATTATGAGGAACAAGGCTAGGCTTATTGCTCAAGGATATAGGCAAGAGGAAGGAATTGACTATGATCAGACCTTTGTACCAGTGGCAAGGTTGGAAGCTATAAGGATTTTCCTTGCCTATGCAGCATTCAAAAAGTTCAAAGTCTTTCAAATGGATGTGAAGAGTGCCTTCTTAAATGGAGTGCTACATGAAGAGGTTTATGTAGAACAACCTCCAGGTTTTGTTTCTCCAACTTATCCCTCTTATATTTTTAGATTAAATAAGGCTCTTTATGGTCTAAAGCAAGCTCCAAGAGCTTGGTATGAGACCTTGGCAAGTTTTTTTATTAGAGCATAAATTTACAAGAGCAACTGTAGATAAAACCCTTTTCACTAGACATCATAAAGACCAAATTTTGGTAGTACAAATCTATGTAAATGACATCATATTTGGCTCTATAGATTCAAAATTGTGCAAGAGGTTCTCTGACCTCATGCATTCTAAATTTGAAATGAGTAGCATGGGAGAGCTTTCATATTTTCTTGGTCTCCAAGTGAAACAACTTCCTGATGGCATCTTCATCTCACAAGCAAAATATGCTAAAGAACTTCTAAAGAAGTTTGGGATGGCTGATGCCTCAGCAAAGAAAACTCCCATGGCCACAAATGCTGTTGTGGACTCTGATATACCAGGAAAACCTGTAGATCAGAAACTTTATAGGGGCATTGTTGGGTCCCTATTATACCTCACAGCAAGTAGGCCAGATATTATGTTTGTTATAAGCCTTTGTGCTAGGTTCCAAGTGAACCCTAAAGAATCTCATCTAATTTTCTTAAAACGGATTTTAAGATATATAAAGAGTTATCCTGATCTAGGCCTATGGTATCCTACTGAATCAGAGTTTGAGTTAACTAAATACTCTGATGCTGATTTTGTTGGATGCAGGGTAGATAGAAAAAGTACTTCAGGAACTTGTAAGTTCTTGGGTATGAGATTAGTATCATGGTTCTGTAAAAAGCAAACATCAGTGTCAACTTCAAACTACTGAAGCAGAATATATTGCAGCAGGCAGCTGTTGTTCACAGATGCTCTGGATACAGAATAAGCTCCTAGATTATGAGTTCAACTTAAATAATTCAACACTATTCTATGATAATACTAGTGCTATAGCCATAGCACAAAATCTAGTTCACCATAGTAGGACAAAGCATATTGATATAAGACATCATTTCATTAGGGTGTGTGTAGATAGAAATAAGATTAAGCTTGTCTATATCTACACTGATTTACAGAAAGTTGACATATTCACCAAACATCTGGATGAGAAAAATCATGCTTTCTTTCTAAATCAGCAGGGAATGATCAATGAAGAAGACTTAGCTTAAGTTCTGTCTACATTCGACGAATTTTCCAAAGTTCGTCGAACGGAGTTCGACGAACCGGGGAAGGTTTGAGAGATATTCATCGAACGGAGTTCGCCGAATTCTCTGTGTGAAACAATTTTCGTCGATAGAAGCTCAACGAAATTTGCTTCAGAAGTTATTCGTCAACCGGAGTTCGACGAATTGTCTTCAAGTCTTCTGAATGAGATCGACGAATTATTCATTATTAACTCATTTTGTCGACCTCAGTTCGAAGAATTCTTTTCATTTTTCGTGGAACAGAGTTTGTCGATTCATATTCAGGAAAACCTTATATCTAGGTTCTCTTCGACCTCCATCCCGCGCTTTCTATTCCCTTGTACTTGATCGTCGTTCTCTCTGTTTTTCTTGCAGGTGATTTCCATGGCGATTCCAGCAGGAGCTCTAGCCGCTATGAAGTTTGACACTGGATTTGATGTCGACTTTGAATCATTCCAGCACTCGGATCCAATCTTTCTATATATTCTTGAACTTCTGGAAGAACGGAATATGAAGAACTTGATGAACACCAGGATAAAGTTGGCAGGAACAGAAATCCACGAATGGGTCTATACTTCATCAACTTCTGAAGACAATACTATGACATGATCAATCGTCGGTAACACTATCTCCTTAACCCCCGCTGTTTTAACTGAAATATTTGGTTTGACAAATGGAGAAGAGGATTTAGAAATTGATTCAGAAGAGTTTAATATGATGCTCAATCTGATGGGTTATGCTGGTGACAACCCACATAAATTGTTGAAGAGGCATTTGTCTGCAGCATAAAAGTTCCTGGCAGACATTTTTGGGAAGGTCTTGCTTGGCAAGCATACTACCCATGACTACATCACAAGACATCAATTCTTGGTCATGTGTGCAGTAATAAACAAGAAGCAAATAGATTGGGCACAACTTCTGTTTGACTTGATTAAGAAGAAGAACACCAAGAAGGAAGTATGTTTTGGAAGGATCCTAGGGATCTTCCTCAAGGAAAAGGCTGCTGAATCACTGGTCTCCTAGACCATATTCATCAATGCCAGTAAAAGGCTCACCTGTGTCTTATTTGGCAGATGTTGAAGCCAAAATTTGACTCCGACAAATGTTCACAAAATAGGGGCGTAGCCGACTCCTACTTGGCCCAAGCTCCGACCTCCGACCGGTCGTGAAGGATTGAAAAACTGGCCCAAAGCCGCAGCAGGGACGTCCCACCGCTTACCCGGAAGGTCACAGAGAGCTTCCCCTCCAAAGCCAAAAGCTGGGCTTGGAGTTCCTCAGAAGACTGTTCCAAATGAATCCTCTCCAGAGTCTGAAAAAAATCCCTTCTGAAGAACCCCTATGGGCTTATTTATAGATTTCAGAATCTGAACTGCCAATAACAAAACTGTACCGATCTGAAATTACCGGGGTACCCTTGGCTGGGTCTGCCAACAGCCAAACCCTGCTGTTCTGAGGAGCTATATGCAGTCCACTAAGGGTAAGAGGGTAAAAATACCCGGGGTAGAAGAGTAAGAACCTCTGTTTGGCAGGAAGAATAAAAAAGCCTCTCCTCCCCCTGGTGAGAGGAAAAGCACCTGTCGGCGAGAAGGACCCACCGCCCATCTCGCCGGCGCCTCTCGCCCTTGGAGGTCCTTTCGCTTCTAGAGGCCCTCTCGCCTCCGGGTGGGGGTATTTTGCCCGTTGGAGTCCATCGTCTCGCCTCTTGCGAGTGCCCCCCCCCCCCCCCCGGCCCCGTCTACACGTCTCGACCTATTTGCTTCTTGAGGGCTCTTCGCGAGCCCGAGGTTGTACACAATCCCCGCTCTTTTTGAGATTACTCTAAGCTCAAAAAGAATGTTCAACTGAGGCTCGTTATTCAAGGTGCATTAAAAAACGTATTTATGAGGAATCTTCTGAGGCCCCCACCGGGGCCTATAAATATATGACTCCTGCCCTGCACTTCTGGTGCTCCGTTCTGCATATTCTTCTTCTTCCCTGTTTTTGGGTTTTTCAGAATGACGCACAGTCAAAGTTTTCGCGAACGTCTCTCACTGGTGCGAGAGCAATATAAGGCCAACGTGGCTGCTTTTACCTCTTCTCTGGTTCGTCCCCTCGCCCCGTCGTCTCGCTTGAAAAAGACGAAGGCTGGGGGCCCATCACCTGCAGCAGTAGATTCGTCTCGCGTCGCTTTGAAACCTGTCCCCACTCCCCATGCGCCCTCTACGGAAAAAGAGGTGGGTACTCGCTATTACCACTGTTATCTCCGCGACCGGGTGCTCTCTTGCTGACAAATGCTTTTTCAGGGGGCTCTTGTGGTTCCGCAGCCCCCGAAGAGTCCGCGAGATGGTTCTGCTGCCCGCTACGAGGAGCTCGATTCGCAGCCCTCATCTACTCCCCCAACTACTCCCAGCGAGAGGAGGGACGACACCTCCCCGGCCGCCGATACCTCTCGCCGCCCTGGTAAGGGACCTTCCCTTGCCCTTTTGAATCCCCTTCGCTACTCTCACTCTCTCCTGCGAGTGCCTCTTCCACCTTGCCTCTGCACCCCTTGCGCAGATTCTCGGGCCAACTCTCCTATTGAGGAGCAGCCAAAGCGACTCTCCGTCTCGCCTCCTCCTGCAGACGGGATTGAAGACTACCTGGGTGATCCTTCAAATCCAGTGGAGATGAAGCGGAAGACGGCTGAGCTCTTCCGGAAGCACGCGCGCCTCATCCACTCCTTGACTTTAGACAAACAGGCCGCGGAGAAGCGCATCGAGTCGCTGGAGGGCGAGTGCGCTCGTCTATCTTCTGGAGCTAATGCCGAGCTGGATGTCGACGGCACCGACCCCGAGGCCATCATTAATGAGATCGATATGCAGCTCCGTCTCGCGCGGCGTGGTCTTAAAACCATCCGCTCCTTTCACTCGCGGAGTAGACCGCCTCGCGGGGGAGCTTGCGGCGGCCGCTGGGAATGGCGCCCATACTGAAGAATGTCCGTCCCGCTATCCATCTTTTTCTTCATCTCGCAAAAGTTGTAATAATGGTAGTCTCGCCAAAGTACGCAGAGAGCTTGGTCTCCTGCGGGATGATGTCTGGACATATATTTTTAAGGCTTAATTTTTCATTCTCTTTTTTAATCCTCCCTTTAATTTATGCTAAATATTTATTTATAGTTTTTCCTGATTGTGACTGGTCGCGCCGTTCGAGGTATAGGAGAGAGAAAAGGCATCGACTCTTCCTCTCCTCCTTATTTTCCCGCCCTTGTAATCATTGGCCCTGCATCAGTTATAAATATGTCTAGTCCGGGATTAGATACCGCAATTTTCGCTTCTTCCGTTTCCCGAGTTCTTGGCTTTCTGACCTCTCCGTCTCGCCGGCCCACTCTCGCCTATTTCTTCCTTCGTCTCGCCGAGGACCAATTCGCCTAAGAAGATGGGTAAGAAGAAGGTGGAGGAGGGTGAGGGGCGCAGCCGCTGCGGGAAGAGGTTTACTGACCATGACTTCCCGCTCGGCCGGCTCCCTCGGGAACACCATGATAAGTTTGCCCGCGAGTATCTGGGGGAAGGGATCGAGTCGCGTCCCCCCAAGGTCGGCGAGTGCATCAACACATATTACCCGGGGGAACTCGCCTTCCCCGTTTCGCACTTCGAGGCGGGGTTGCGACTGCCCCTCTGGCCTGAGGTGAAGCAGACCTTTAAATACTTCGGTGTCGTCCCGGCACAGTTCAACCCTAACGCGATTTCGGTGTTGATCGCGTTCGCCTGCTATATGCGCCGGGAGCGCATCGAGTTCAGCTTGACGGCGTTCCGCAAGCTTTTCATCTACCACGCCAACGCCGATGGCGTCTCGTATTTTACTGGGCAGGGGCTCAAGGTATGCGAGACGCCTAACAAGAACCATCACTAGCTCACCCGATTCGTCTTCATCCGGGGAGACCGGGCTGACTTCGGCGGCATCCCTCTCGCGCCGGTCTCTCCGCCAGAGAGCTTCTACGCCACCCCCCAAGTCAGTGGGCCAGAGAAGCTGCTGTGCGAGTACCTAGTTGGCAAGAACTTCGAGGTCAACTTCTTGCGGCGAGGCCTCGACTCGCTTCTCCCAGTGCTCCCGGGCGAGGGTATTCTTTTGTTCCTCTCTCTTCGCTATTTGTCGTCTCGCTTCTTTCTAACCCCCGCTTGCTTTTAGGTGAGCGAATTATTCCAGCATCCCCTCCTTACAAGAGCAATATTCACCCTTCCAAGGGTCTTGACCTCACCAATACAGCGGCAGAGGCAGCGAGAGAGTCCCTGGCGGTTATCTCGCCGAAGCGTCCCGGAGATGACACGGTCCCCTCTCGCTCCAGCCCTCCAAAAAAGAAGATGAAGAAAGCTGTAGTCATCTCCAAGGAAAGGGGGAAGGCTCCTCAAGGGAGCCCTATCTCTTTAGGGGAAACCCCACCGCCTCCCTCGCCTAATCACCAGGTCGTCTCGCCTATCCGCGAGACGGTACTTTCCGATCAGCCTGCTGCTGCCTCCAACCTGCCCCCCACTGCTTCCAACCCGCGAGCTGCTGCTCCTGAACAGGTGGCTGCTACCTCCTCTCGCGAGGGCGACTCCTCTGGCCGTCCCGCCCCCGCCTCTCACATGAATTACAACCTGGGTCCCGTGGTTCACGATGCCGTCGGCGACCCGGTTCTGCTGTGGGGGCGGGACGCCAATCGCGTGTCCATCTCCACCCTCCTTCCATCATGGAAAGAGCAAGAGGTCCCTTCCAGCCACGCCTTCGCCATAGGGTACGGCCTCTATGGCGGCCTTGACGCCACTTCGCCTGAAAGCGAGTCCACCAAGGACCTCGTGCTGAAAACTTGCCACCACCAAATGCGGGCCCTGGAGTTCTCGCACCGCTCCTCTCGCCGCCTCATTTACATCAATTCAAAATGGAAGGCCAGCGAGGAAAATCTGGAGGCGGAGCGGGAGAAATCTACTGGTCTAGCGAGAAGGTTGTCAGATGCTGAGTCACTCCTCGCGAAGGTCCAAGGCGGCGTGGTAAGCCATAACTCTCTTTTCCCTTGGGTCTTTTCTTTCCCCCGATTCTTGGCTAATTGCTAGGTCATCCCGCAGGATGCCGAGACGGCGGGACAACTTCGTTCGCACGTGGCAGCCTTGGAGGAGGAGGTCCAGGTGCTGACGGCTGAGAATGCGCGCCTTCAGGCGGCTGCCGCGTCGTCGTCTCGCCGCGAGCCCTTCTAGACTCCCCCGCCACATTATTCTTATGAAGAAGTCGAGGAACAATGCCGAGACGCTGGCGTCCGTGGGGCTGAGCTGGTGCTGCAAATGATGAAAGACCTGGGGGTCGTGAAGGACGAGTCTGAGGCAGTGACCGCGCGCGACTTGGTTCCCGAGCTCTATAGCGAGGAGAGCGATGATTCTTCATCCGGCGAGGAGGACTGATGCGCCGCCTCCAAGATTTAGAATCACTCTCTCCTCCTCCTGTTGTAAAGACTTTAAACTATATTTTGTGGCATCTGCCAAGTGACGAGCGAGTGCTCAATTTTGCTGTCTACTATTTTATTTCTTATTTTGTGAAGTTAATCTCTGGTTTGCTTTTTGGCTGCGGGACGGTGCTATTACTTCGTCTCGCCGCGTAACCTTTCTGTATACATACTTTTTTGTTTTATGTCCTATGCGAGACGGGTTCTCGACGCGCTTAACGTCCGCGAGTTGGCGCAATGGCTTGCCTCGCGAGTGCCCTTTCGCTACGGCGAGACGATCCTCAAAAGCCATCCGCTGCGAGTGCTGTCACCTGCCCTACTCCACACCCTTTTTCCCTTTGTTTATTTTTGTACTTTAGGACTAAGTGGGGATACTAAGGTGTAGTGCCGCTTAAGGGGACTTTTCACCCTATTCCGCCAAAATGAATTCTGCCTTGTCAGTTTGATGTTGATGGAGATTGCTTAACCCAACCCTATCCCCCACATGCGAGCCTTCGGACCTGCCAGCTTGATGGGAGCCTGCGCAGCGGGTCTACCTGGGGCCGAGCCGAGCTCGGGGTGCCGATGAAGATCTCAACTCAAAACCTATCCCCCACAGGCGAGCCTTCGGACCTGCCAGCTAGATGGGAGCCTGCGCAGCGGGTCTACCTGGGGCCGAGCCGAGCTCGGGGTGCCGATGAAGATCTCAACTCAAAACCTATCCCCCACAGGCGAGCCTTCGGACCTGCCGGCTAGATGGGAGCCTGCGCAGCGGGTCTACCTAGGGCCGAGCCGAGCTCGGGGTGCCGATGAAGATCTCAACTCAAAACCTATCCCCCACAGGCGAGCCTTCGGACCTGCCAGCTAGATGGGAGCCTGCGCAGCGGGTATACCTGGGGCCGAGCCGAGCTCGGGGTGCCGATGAAGGTCTCAACTCAAAACCTATCCCCCACAGGCGAGCCTTCGGACCTGCCAGCTAGATGGGAGCCTGCGCAGCGGGTCTACCTGGGGCCGAGCCGAGCTCGGGGTGCCGATGAAGATCTCAACTCAAAACCTATCCCCCACAGGCGAGCCTTCGGACCTGCCAGCTAGATGGGAGCCTGCGCAGCGGGTCTACCTGGGGCCGAGCCGAGCTCGGGGTGCCGATGAAGATCTCAACTCAAAACCTATCCCCCACAGGCGAGCCTTCGGACCTGCCAGCTAGATGGGAGCCTGCGCAGCGGGTCTACCTGGGGCCGAGCCGAGCTCGGGGTGCCGATGAAGGTCTCAACTCAAAACATATCCCCCACAGGCGAGCCTTCGGACCTGCCAGCTAGATGGGAGCCTGCGCAGCGGGTCTACCTGGGGCCGAGCCGAGCTCGGGGTGCCGATGAAGATCTCAACTCAAAACCTATCCCCCACAGGCGAGCCTTCGGGCCTGCCAGCTAGATGGGAGCCTGCGCAGCGGGTCTACCTGGGGCCGAGCCGAGCTCGGGGTGCCGATGAAGATCTCAACTCAAAACCTATCCCCCACAGGCGAGTCTTCGGACCTGCCAGCTAGATGGAGCCTGCGCAGCGGGTCTACCTAGGGCCGAGCCGAGCTCGGGGTGCCGATGAAGATCTCAACTCAAAACCTATCCCCCACAGGCAAGCCTTCGGACCTGCCAGCTAGATGGGAGCCTGCGCAGCGGGTCTACCTGGGGCCGAGCCGAGCTCGGGGTGCCGATGAAGATCTCAACTCAACACCTATCTCCCACAGGCGAGCCTTCGGACCTGCCAGCTAGATGGGAGCCTGCGCAGCGGGTCTACCTGGGGCCGAGCCGAGCTCGGGGTGCCGATGAAGATCTCAACTCAAAACCTATCCCCCACAGGCGAGCCTTCGGACCTACCAGCTAGATGGGAGCCTGCGCAGCGGGTCTACCTGGGGCCGAGCCGAGCTCGGGGTGCCGATGAAGATCTCAACTCAAAACCTATCCCCCACAGGCGAGCCTTCGGACCTGCCAGCTAGATGGGAGCCTACGCAGCGGGTCTACCTGGGGCCGAGCCGAGCTCGGGGTGCCGATGAAGATACCTCTTCCTGTCATTAGGACTTTATGAGAAATGATGAACGAGAAATAATTTGAGAAGTACATTATATTAATTATGCTTTGAGTACATATCTTCTGCTCTCCCCCTCATGGGTAGAAGCGTTTTAAGTCATCCCCACCCCAGGAATGGTTCAAGGTCCTACCCTCCACATCTTGGAGGTAGTAACCCCCCGCTTTCAACACTCTCTCTACAATATAAGGTCCCTCCCAATTTGGATTGAGCTTTCCCACCGGGCGGACCTCCCTGCCGCATCAACCTTCTTTAGTACTAGGTCTCCTTCCGCGAATTGCTTTATCCTGATATGCTTGTCGAAGTGCCTTGCCATTCGACGCTTGATCTCCTCTTGTCTGATGGCTGCTACGTCTCGCAGCTCCTCTTAAGGTCTAGTGAGAGGCGCAGGCCTTCTTCGTTTTCCATCCTCCACGCCTCGTCCCCATCACCTGCAGCCGCGACCCGTGGGGATCGGACCTCGAATTCCACTGGTAGTACCGCCTCACAACCATGGGAAAGCTTGAAAGGGGTCTCACCAGTGGCCGTGTTCGGGGTTGTTCTCAGAGCCCACAGGACCGAGGGGAGCTGCTCTACCCAATTCCCTCTCAGATTCTCCACCTTCTTCTTTAGCAAGTTAACGATAATCTTGTTTGCCGCCTCCACCTGACCGTTGCTCCTGGGGTGGTGGACGGAGGCAAACCTGAGGTCGATGCCCAGCTGAGTGCAGAAGCTGATGAACTCTTCGCTAGCAAACTGGGGGCCGTTATCCGTGACGATGGCTGAGGCAGCCCGTGCCTGCAGATGATCTCCCCCAGACGAAGTTCCTGATGACTTGGGAGGTCACCTTTGCTAGCGCCTTAACCTCCAGCCACTTGGAGAAGTAATCTATCATAACCAGGAGAAATCTTCTCTGTCCACTAGCTGGAGGAAAAGGCCCAACTAGATCCATTCCCCAAATGGCGAAAGGCCATGGTGCTGTGATGCTTCGGAGCCTTTGAGCCGGCAAGAGCTGGAGGGGGGCGCAGAGCTGGCACTTTCGGCACTTCCTCGCAAACTCCGTCGCGTCCTTTCTCAGGGTGGGCCAGAAGTACCCCTGCCTGACCACCCTTGCTTCCAACGTCCTCCTCCGGAATGACTACCACATTCCCCGGAGTGCACCTCCTCCAGAATGTGTCTGGTCTCCTCCTCCGTTACGCATCGAGCTAGGAGACCCGAAAGCATCCTCCGGTGTAGTCCTCCTTCATGCATGAGATAGTGAGCCGCCTTATGGCGAAAGCTTCTTGCCTCCTTGACCCCCTCAGGGAGGGTTCCTGTCAAAAAGAAAGTAACGAAAGGATCTACCCACGAGGGCCGCCGATCCACCTCCATTAGCTCCCCCTCTTCGATCGCTGGATGGAATAAATCAGTCAGGGCACCCCCTTCCCAAGGTCCGAACTTGGCCAATTGATCGGCAGCAGTGTTCTTTCTCTGGGGACGTGCTGGATGGAGAACGTCCGGAACCCCCCGATGATCGTCCTTACCTTGGACAAATATTTCACAAGGGTGGGCTCCCGAGCCTCGAACTCTCCACGTATCTGAGACGCCACCACCAATGAGTCTGTGAAAACCTCAACGTCCTTGATCTCGAGCTCCTTAGCCAAGCGAAGGCCGGCTATCACTGCCTCGTACTCTGCTTGGTTGTTGGTTGTGGGGAAATGCAAGGCGACTGCTTGTTTTATGGTCACTCCCTGAGGACTTGTTAGTACCACCCCTGCTCCAAGGGAGTGCTTTCCTGAGGCCCCGTCGACCATTATCTTCCATGCTTCTGGCTGCTGCGGCTCCTCGCCCCCGACCTCCGCGACGTAGTCTGCCAAGAAGTCGGCCACCACCTGTGCCTTAATGGAGAGCCTTGGTACGAACGAAATGTTGAATTCACTCAACTCGATAGACCACTTGGCCAGCCTACCCGAGTGCTCTACTCCTTCAAAAATCTTTCGGAGAGGATGGTCCGTCACCACTCTAATCGAATGTGCTGGAAATATGGCCGGAGCTTCCTGGCTGAAACAACCAAGGCGTATGCCAGTTTTTCTAGGATAGGGTAACGAAGCTCCGCCTTCCTTAGGATCCTGCTAACATAATAAATGGGCAGCTGCTTCTTTCCCTCTTCTCTGACTAGGACGGAGCTCACCGCCTCTGCTCCCACTCCTAGGTACAAGGTCAGATCTTCCCCCTCTTTTGGGCTTTGAAGCAGAGGAGCCCGGGAGAGTTGCTCCTTCAGCTTTTGAAAAGCTTCTTCGCACTCCGCTGTCCATTCAAATCTCTGATTCCCTCGTAGCACTTTAAAGAAAGGTGAGCACTTCTCTCCTGACCTAGAGAGGAATCTGCTAAGGCCGGCCAGCTTTCCTGTCAAGCGCTGCACCTCCTTAGCGTTTCGCGGTGATTCTAGCTCCAGAATGGCTTTTACTTTATCAGGATTAGGTTCTACCCCTGCCGGGGTCAGAAGGTGCCCAAGGAATTTCCCACGACTGGCCCCGAAAACACATTTTAGGGGTTCAACCTCATTTTGAACTTTCTCAAGGTGGCGAACGTCTCCTCCAGATCTTGGAGATGCGAGTTCACTCCCTTGCTCTTTACCATGAGATCATCAACGTAGACTTCTAGGTTCCACCCCTCTGGCCCTGGAAAACTCGATCCATCATCCGTTGGTGTTGCCCCCGCGTTTTTTAACCCAAAGGGCATCATGTTATAACTAAAGCACCCTTCCCTTGTGATGAAGGAGACGTCCTTGACATCAGGAGGGTGCATCCGGATCTGATGGTAACCTGAAAAAGCATCCAGAAAACTCATAACAGAAAAACCAACGGCTGAATCAACCAGCGCGTCGATTCGAGGCAGGGGGTAGCAATCCTTGGGGCACGATTTATTTAATAACGAAAAGTCAATACACATCCTCCATTTTCCTCCCCCTTCTTCACCATTACAACATTGGAGATCCAGCCTGGGTACTGGATCTCTGAGATGAAGCCCGCCTCCAGGAGCTTCTTGACCTCCTCGCGAATGGGCTCCTCCAGCTTGGTGGCGATGGCTCTCATCTTCT
The DNA here is from genome assembly GCA_039583875.1 of Platanthera guangdongensis. Lineage (NCBI taxonomy): Eukaryota > Viridiplantae > Streptophyta > Magnoliopsida > Asparagales > Orchidaceae > Platanthera > Platanthera guangdongensis. Next base: position 210,269,395 of record CM077153.1, read on the forward strand.
GACGTATGGGGCGCGTCCGAGGGTCCAGATTTAGGCGGTGGCAGGCCACGTCCGCATCAATGCCCGGCATGTCCGCCGCGCTCCAAGCGAAGACGTCGACGTTGCTCTGAATGCAGACCCGCATCCGCTCCTGGTCTTCGGGACTCAAGCCCCGCTGATCCGTACCCTTCGTACCTGCCCCTGGCTGGTGCGGACCTCCACCTCTACCACTTCCTCGGCCACCTCCAGCCGCGACTGCTCCCAGCCGTCCCCTGCTTCTTCTTCCTGCCCAGCTCTTCCTCCCCTCCTGCTCCCTCAACTTCCATCACCTCGTCCTGCTGCTGCTCAATTTCCATGTCCCTTCGGGCTTCCTCTCAGCCCCTTCTTCTCCCACTTTCTCCTGCATTCTTTCCCGTGGCTCCAACTCCCGCTCCTCCGGACTTCCTGCACATCTCCTCCCCTCTGCTCCTCCTCAATCTCCATTGCCCCTCCGGGCTCTCCTGTTGCTGCTCGACCTCAACACCCCCCTGAGCCTCCTGCACACCTCCTCCTTGCTGCTTCTCAGTCTCCTCTTCCCCGACTTCCTCTTCGGCTCCTCCTCTCGCTTCCTCTGGGCTCACCTCTTCTTCCCTGATAGCTTCTTCTTGCGCCGCCATCTCCTTCTCCAACTCCTCCGCCTCTGCCATCCAAGATATGGTGTTAACCGCTGTGACGTAGCACTGCCTCGCCACTTTTGGATCCCCCCTGACCCTGACCTGCACCCTCCATTGTTAAACTTGAGACATTGATGAAAGAGGAGGGGACGCAGCGAAAGGCGCTGATGAGGGGACGCCCAAAGATGGCGCTGTAGCTGCTCGGGGCATCTACAATCACGAACCGGCAGTTCCGTGATACGCCCCCCAACCTCACGTGCAGCCCTACTCCCCCTTCTACTTCTTTTCTCTCCCCGGAGAATCCGAACAACGGTCCATCCGAGGCCAAAATCCTCTTGGCTTCCACCTGCATCTCATCGAAGGCCCTCTTAAAAATCACATTTACGGAGCTCCCGTTATCCACCAGGATCTTGGAGACCGTAAAGTTTTCTACCGCCGTCTGGATTACCAAGGCGTCGCAGAACGGGTCCTCGTACTCCGGCATGTCCTCTGAAGAGAAGGTAATTTTTTCTAGCGGGGGCGGGGTTGGGAGGTCGAGGCTACCCCCTTTCGGAACATGGTCTGGAGGCTCCCCTTTCGGGTGGCCTCGATCCCAATCCCTCCATGGATGGCCCCGATTCCTCCCCGGGTTCCTACATCCACCCGGTCCTCGCACCTGTCTTCCGCCTCCCCTTGCTGCATTTCCTCGATCCTCACCGCGGCTCCTGCCTCCTCAAACCTCTGGCCTCTCTCATCTCCAAGAATTCTGGGCACGTGGCTGTAGCGTGACCTCCCTCCTGATGGAAGTCACAGAAAGGCAACGCCACCCCACCCCTTCTCCCTTCTCCTCTTCCTCTTCTTCCTCCTCCTCGAGCTCCTCTTCCTCGACGATCCCCATTGCCTCCTGCTGATGCTGAAAACGATCCCTCACTCCCCTGTCTCCATGCGGTTGATCGAACCTCCTTGGCTCCCGGAAGTTATCTCTCCCCGGAAGCCTCCTCCTAACTCCTGGGGGTGACCCTCCTGAGGCCTCCAACCTATCCGGTTGTTCGGCTCTCGGGCCCCCCGGTGATTCTGTCCTTGGTGCCCTGGCCTCGGGGTTCCTCCTCCTTCTCTCTTCTCTCTGCTCCCTCTGCTCCTTTTGCTTTCCTGCTCCTGGTTCCTTTGCGTCATCCTCCGCCAACCTGGCTAACCTCCTTGCAAACGCCGGATTGGCCCTCTCGAAATCCGTCTCCTTTGCCGCCCTCTCCATAAGCTCCTCAAAAGAGAGGGGGGCACCCTTTTCAACTCCATGCTGAAGAAGCCTGGCCTCAGTCCCAGGGTGAATGCAAGCATCAGCGTATACCCAGGGACCTCCTGGACCTGGAGGATCTCCTCCTGAAACCGATCTACGTAGTGCCCCAACGTTTCATCCTGGCTCTGCCTTACCGAGAACAAGCACTCCGCCTCCTTCTTACGCTTCTTCGATGTTGAAAACCTCAATAAGAAACCCCTCCGCAGATCCTCGAAACAATAAATCGATCTTGCCGGTAACTGGTGGAACCAATCTCGCGCCTTCTCCTTCAAGGTGATGGCAAACAGACGACACTTAAACGCATCCGTCATTTGTCTTATCGAAACCACATCTTCGAACCACTGCACATGCTGTACAGGATCATCCTTCCCTGAGTAGTAGGACATGTCGGGCTCCCGGAACCCCTCCGGCACCGGAGCCGAGATGACGAGTTCACTGAACGGGCTCTCGCCGACTGCTTGCCGAGAGGGCACGTCTCGCGGCCTCGGCTGGCTGGCCCGATCTGCGAGACCGTGCCCAGGGAAGAGCTCTCGCACAGCTGCCTCCTTCTCGCCGTCTTCTGCAGGGATCTCCTTCCCGGGACGCTGGCCTGGGAAGAGCTCTCGCGCCGCCACGTCCCTCTCGCCAGCCTCCGTGGGGACCTCCTTCCCCGGGCGCTGACCAGGGGCGTTCTCGCCTAAAAGCGGGACCACCTCGATCGGGACCTGAGGCGTCGCCCACTCGCTCCTTGCCGAGAAGGCCAAGCTTATGGTTTGCATGACCTCTCGCCTGAAGTCCTCCAGCATTTTCCTCGTCGCCTCTTCTACCTGGGAGGGGGAACCTCCAGAACCAGATCCTTCTCCTTCACCTCCTGCCATAGGACCAAACTCAAACTTTTCCTGAACCGGCTACTTCCACGCTCACCGCACCAGAACTGTTGAAGCCAAAATTTGACTCCGACAAATGTTCACAAAATAGGGGCGTAGCCGACACCTACTTGGCCCAAGCTCGACCTCCGACTGTCGTGAAGATTGAAAAACTGGCCCAAGCCGCAAAACCCCAGGAGGTCCACCGCTTACCAAGGTCACAGAGAGCTTCCCCTCCAAAGCCAAAAGCTGGGCTTGGAGTTCCTCAGAAGACTGTGCCAATGAATCCTCTTAGAGTCTGAAAAAAGTCCCTTCTGAAGAACCCTATGGGCTTATTTATAGATTTCAGATCTGAACTGCCAATAACAAAACTGTACCGATCTGAAATTACCGGGGTACCCTTGGCTGGGTCTGCCAACAGCCAACCCCGCTGTTCTGAGGAGCTATATGCAGTCCACTAAGGGTAAGAGGGTAAAAATACCCGGGGTAGAAGAGTAAAAACCTCTGTTTGACAGGAAAATAAAAAGCCCTCCTCCCCCTGGCGAGAGGAAAGGCACCTGCCGGCGAGAAGGACCCACCGCCCGTCTCGCCGGCGCCTCTCGCCCTTGGAGGTCCTTCGCTTCTTTGGAGGCCCTCTCGCCTCCGGGTGGGGGTATTTTGCCCGTTGGAGTCCCATCGTCTCTCCTCTTGCGAGTGG
>CM077153.1:210273341-210348948 GCA_039583875.1 Platanthera guangdongensis
CCTCCGTATCAACCGGAATTGGAGAAGTCTCAACCGGATTTGGAGAAGTGGTTACCTCCTTCCGCTCCGTAGGTGATGGCTTTGGCATGCTCCTTTGGGTTGGGCTCTATATTGCCCGGTAGCGCTCCTTGTTGACGATCGGAGAGCATTTTAGCGATTGCCCAATTTGTGTCTCCCAAACTTCGAAGAGATCCGGTGAGATTCCGGATGTTGCATCATTTGTAGTCGTATATTTAGTTAACAATTCCTCGAGATTGGAGCTTTGGGAGCTTGCGGTGGAAATAGCCGGGTGGAATCGTGTTTCGGCGAGCGTGCCGCGTTCCCCGAATTACTCCAAGAGAGTTGGGGTGATTCCTTATACCCTGGTGATAGGTATTGCCAAAATTGTTACCCGGATTATAAGGTGGCCGATTCGGATTACCCATGTAATCCACATGCTCGGCAATAGTAGAAGGCTCCCAATATTGTGCTCACAGGTAGATTTGGACGAGGAAGCAGACATCTCGTTCATCTGTTTTTGCAGTTGCTCAACCTGGAGAGACAAACTTGAAACCGTATTGATTTCATACATCCGGCCAGTTTAGGTGGTTTAGACGAGGTGTACTCCATTGATAGGTATTCAAAGCCATACCTTCTATAAGCTCTTGTGCGGCCGCCGGTGTTTTGTTATTAAGCGTTCCACCGGCGGCGGCATCGATATGTTGCCTAGTTTGAGAATTTAGGACGTTATAGAAGGTTTGGATTTGTAACCAATCCGGAATTGCATGATGAGGACATCGACGAAGCAATTCCTTGAAACGCTCCCAAGTATCATATAACGTTTCCGAATCAAGTTGGGAGAAATAACTGATATCATTGCACATTTAGTCGTTTTAGAGCCGGCGGAAAGTATTTCGTAAGAAATCTTTCCGTCATTTGAGCCCATGTTGTGATGGAGCCTCTTGGTAGAGAACCAACCACTGCTTGGCTTTAGTGCGCAATGTAAATGGCAATAACCTTAGCCGGATAACATCATCGGATACACCATTAATTTTAAAAGTATCGCATATTTCTAAGAAATTTGAAATATGCGCGTTTGGATCTTCATCTTGAAGCCATCAAATTGTACATATTGTTGTACCATTTGGATGATGCTTGGCTTCAACTCAAAATTATTGGGGGAAATAGCGGGGCGAACAATACTAGATTGAGTCTCGTCCAAGTTTGGACGGGCATAATAGGACATAGTCCTTTGTTCAACCGCATTGGCTCACCCATATTGAAGAAGCAGAAGAAGGAGATCTAGGAGAATGGGAAGAAGAACTAAAACAAGAAGGAGAAGAAGAAGGCGGTGACGGAGAGAGGATTAATGAAGGATTAGGAGTGTCTCCTAAGGATTCCGTATCTTGAAAATTCGGAACTTGAAATCGTAAGCGGTGCCGCAGGGTTTGCTCGATTTCCGGATCCAAATCAAAAAGAGGCGACGGATTCCCTCGGGTCATACACCAAAATAAGACAAAATAATTTTTTTTTTATTATTTTGATATTTCTAAACAAAAATAAAATGATAAATTAATAGATCCTTGCTTTCAAAATATCAACAAAAAAAATAATCTCCGGCAACGGCGCCAAAAACTTGATGATGTTTTTATAAGTTTTGAAAAATATCCAAACTAAACTCTCAACTAGGCAAGTGCACCTATCGAAATTTAGTATAGGAAATATCGTATTTAAACTCGGGACCATTGAGTATTTGTACTCACAAGGAAGAACTATTATTTTATCGATCGGAAAATGGTTTTTGCGAAACGAAACAAACATTAAATTAAGAGGAGAAATTCGATGAATAAAAGACTTGCACTTGATCTGGAATCCCTTTGGGCTAGAATAAAATCCACGAAATTAAAGCGCACAAGCATCTAAATTATAAACTTCGACCGCGGAGGTTCCAAAGCTATGAAGCGCCTCTCTCGAGAATACGCACTCGACTAACCTTAGGTAGATCGATTAAGACCTCTCGGCCAGTCGAAAGACCTAAGCTTGCTTTAGGAGGTGAACCTCACTAATGGAGTTGACTCCAAGGCGGAAGAATTTTGAGTTCCTCTCTCGAGCGGTGCAAGAAACTCCCTTTATCCTTGAGTGATCTACTCATATCCACAACCTCTCGGTAAATCTAGGATACGAATCTAAGCTCGAATAAACATAATTTGCAACTTATGAATTCGAAGAAAATTTAAATCAAAGATAAATCAAAGTTTAGAAAATAGAATGCTTGCTAATCTGAGACAAAAATAAGAATTTTATTCCATTCCAAAGTTCATCATGATCAAGTGCTAATTGAGAAATTAGCTACTCATCATGATGGGAGAATTACATGAAAGCATAGAGAAAGACATGATTAAAGAACGACTTGAAAATAAAGGTTACACTATGAATTGAAAATGCAGGAAAAACAATAAAGAAAATAGAATTAAGCTCCCAAAAATCTCCCCCTCAACATCTGAAGATGTCTGGAATTTATAGAAAAAGTTGCTGGGTGGTCACGCCCCTAGGTCACGCCCGTGACCTAGGGCGTGTTGGTCTCGGAACTGTCGTCTTCAAGCCTCCTGAACGTTGGCGCGAAACCGCCAAAAGTCATTAATTGGCGGGTCACGCCCCTAGGTCACGACCGTGACCTAGGGCGTGTCTTGACGGTTGTAGAAAAACGGCGGGAAGCAGAAACGGCGGGAATAACTCCGGCCGTTGTTGGAAGGGTCACGCCCATGGTCATGCCTGTGACCTTGCGCGTGTCTTGAGATAACTGACAGCGCCTGAAATTGCAACATTAAGTCGACACGCTGGGGTGTCACGGGGTTAGTCACGCCCGTGACAAATTTGTCACGCCCGTGACCTGTTGTGCAAATTGAAACTACCGTTGACTGAAAGAATGGACCAAACACAGGACGTCACACCAGGAGTACACGCCCGTGTGATGATGGTCACGCCCGTGACCTTAGGGCGTGTACTTTTAATTGACATGGCAGATCGCTCTTCCACGCGCCGGTTTCACGCCAGTATGTCACGCTCGTGACCATGTCGGTCACGCCCGTGACATTGGCGTGTACATTTGAAATTTTTCTGCTTTTGTCCAGTTTTGTCTCCTGGTCAACCATATAGACTCCAAATTGAAATTTGCAGCCCAGATTGCCCTGAAATAAGAAATTAGAAAAATTCAATAATAAAATTACAAAATATAATCATAAACTAATTAATTATTAAATAAAAATAATATAAAAATATGGATAAAATTAGAGTTATCACCAGCCATCAACAGACTGCAGAAGACTCAAGACTTAGAGAAATTTCAAAGACTCGGGAAAATGAGTTCGACGTTCGTCGAACTCAGCTCGACGAAAGTCGTGCTCAGCTCGACAAACTCAGATACAATTCTCTGAGTTGAGCTCGACGAACTTAGTTCTCAAGTAGACGATTTCTGGATGCTCTACTTCAACATTCTAAACTCCAAGAATCATTTCTCTGAACACTAGTCGACGAAGTTAGATTCTTAGCTCGACGAGATTGATGCATAGAATTGAAAAGTTTCTTGAGAAAACAGTTAGCAGTTCTCAGTTCGACGATCTTGGTTCTCAGTTCGACGAACAAAAAATATCTGGTCGACGAACATGACTTCTTAGCTCGACGAACATTGTAACCAGTTCGATGAATTCTGTTCTTTGCTCGACGATTACTGTGTAGATCCAGACTTAGATATTTCTCTCCCTCTGTCCTTATTTTATTGCAATAATTCCTGAATAATCAATGCTTAATATTCTATGAATACTACCGTTAGAAGCAGCATTGATTATGACCTTCATCAGGTTTATTACTTGACGTTTTTCAATGTGACAGTTGGGGAAATCAATTAATGCAGAATTTCTGAAGGCCGTCAGTAATCAATGCAGGAAGGAATTCAAAAATTCAAAGGAGAATTGCAGAGTAAATATAAAAAAAGGGGATTTCTTCCTTCTACACTTTAAAGAACAGGACAGACAAAGAACTAAAGACAAGCAATCATACAGTAATATAGTCAAGAAACAAGAATCTCTAGACCAAACCAGATAAATAATAGCAAGTTGAAGAAGAAGAACATCCATTAAAATCAAGAGTCTTCTTCATTCCAGGATTCTTCAAGGACAACAAAAACTCTATCAGTCAAGAAGTTCCTGTATATCTTCTGGTAAAGGCAAAAGATTGAAGACCTACTCATCCTAAAGCAAAGCTTAAGACTTCCTGAGTTCAATATCTCAGGAGGAGCTTTGTTAACATCAAAGATCCACTGAGTCTTTTCAGTTGTATTTGAGAAAGAGAAGATATCATCACTCTCTCATCACCTGACTATACAGAGGGTTCTTTAACTCCTTTCAAAAGTTATTCCTGATTACAAGTCACCGGATCAAAAGACTTGGGATTGGTTTTTTGAGCACTTGATCAAAAGCTCATTGGTGGCAGTCACCTGATCAAAATCTGTTAGTGGATTCCTACCAGGGTGGTAGAAGAGTGGATGTACCCAGGTTGGGGAACCACTATAAAATTCTTGTGTTGTCCGGTTGCCCTCTTTCTTTTGTTCTTGCTGTGCCTGTTCTAGTTAGCTTTGCTGTGATAGTTTTAGTTAGTTTAATTTTTGCTGTGTCTGTGGTGGATTAATTTATCTTAGGATAGCTCTTTCACTTACAACATATTTTGGTATCAAATAGCTTCCTTACTCTGTAGTTTTTATTAATCAACAAAAAGCAATAAAAGTTTTAAAGATACTCTATTCACCCCCCCCCCCTTTAGAGTATATCAGGTCTAACCCTCACTTGCACTATACAAAACAAAAATAAAGAAAATCACAAAACAATAAAAATATCTGACATAAATATAAAACATTCAGCAGATATGAACAAATGTGTCTTATGAATATATACAATAATAATAGAGTTCAAAAATGCAAAAGCAGAAAATTATGATTTTTCCTTTGAGGAATCTAAAGAAGGAGCAGGTTTTGTGAAAATCATCTTTATTTTTGGATCAGCAGCTTGTTGTTTAGTAATTTTCAGATCTTGAGCACCAAGAATCTTCACAGATGTAGTTTTGGGCACTACTGCTTCTGGATGCAAATTCATATAAGTATCAACATTGAAAAGATTTTTTACCTGATATTTATCCAATTCCTTCTTCCTATAAGATGATATAGTAGAAAATTGAGAGGAATGTTTTCCTTCTTCCCTGGCCTTCCTTATCTGAGAGAGAGTAATCAGCTCATTAAACCTGGCCATTCTAAAATTATGATCCAACTCTGGATTATAGGTTGGAGAGGGAGCTCTCTCTGGACTTGATTTTTCTTACTGACTTTCTTCAGTTGTTTGTTGTTCACTGCTTTGCTTCTTATTCTGTTGTTGTTTGCTGCTTTGGGAGCTGTGCTACTGTCTTTTACTGATGTAAGATGGTCTAGAGTGATAGGAAGTTGTAAACCTTTGAACTTGAGAAATATTTCCTGCTGATCTTGCTGTAGGAGGAGGAGGACCTCTCCTAAATTTTGGTGATGGAGAGTATCTCCTTCTCTTCTTCCTTGCTTTCATCTCATTCTATGAATACCTCATCCAGTGAGGAGTGTCTAGAGTGAGAGTGATATTATGCAGAATGTTGTAAGGAGTGTCTGCAGTAGGACTGGGTTTAGGAGCAGCCCTCGGTGGAACCTTCTTCTTAAGTTTTCTCTTTTTAGAACTGGAATCTTTTAAGTCATCTGACTCATCATCATCATCATCTGATTCATTTGCAGGATTATCATAAAGAGTATTAATCTGTTTAAGCATTTCATCAGAAAGTACTGGATGTGTAACACCCCTTATCCGTCACGTAGCATATAGCAGTAGGTCCGGCCGGGGCCCGACACCATATACCACAGACAGACCGGGTGGTTTCTCGATGGAAACCATCCAACCAATCCAACGTCCTACACAGAGTCATTCTAGCTGAAGCGATTATATTAGTTGCAATAACAAGAGCCCAACACTAGCATGAATGTCCACTAAACAGAACCAAAAGGAATGAAGTACAAATACACAAGTACCGGCCTTAAGGCCTTACAATTATTTTCCTCAAATTAAATGTTTTTCAAATCTCGGCACGCAGGCTGACCATACATGAATAAAAGAAAACACACAAAATTAGGCCTTCGAGGGCCGGCTCAGCAACTTGGGCTTTAGCCCGCTATTTACTGCTCGGCACCGCAGCACCTGCAAGCAACAATCTACCGCATAGTGTCAAACAAAAGCAACGGTCAGCTATGCTGACCAAATTATAACGATCTCGCCCCCAAACTTGGGGCGGCAATGCTCCTTCCCTGCACTTTATTAGCATAATCAAGAAGTAGAGTAATAACACTACATCACAGGCGCAGGAACGCATGGCCACACGCCCCGTGCTCTCAGGTCACATTCTCGGTGATCACGGTCTAAGTCCGCCGACTCACCACCGCCCCTTGAACGGCAATATCTCGTGAGCATTTGGTCTTTCTGGCCACTGCCTATGACCCTCTATCTATGCTAATGGTAAGTGCCAAGTAACTTTAGGTCTCTTTAATCGAATGACATAGAGCGGGTACGGTTCCGCCTGACCCGTTGCTCACACCGCAACGTTAATTTAAAACATATGTGCGGGTCAAACTTTCCCGAGTCCCAAATTATTTACATACACCACATAACCCAGTTATGTTCAAGTTGGCTCCCAGGCCCACAAGATGGCAGAACCACGCGTCCGCCCAGTTTTCCGGGTGCAACTTGGAGTTAATCCCCAAGGCCCCATTTTGCAATCTACCACGTAGAAAACCCGAAAAACAAACATTCGCATGGAGACTTCTCCGGCCTTTCATGAAATGCAACATCACCGATACGGACCAACTTGTTCGGGTAGGCTTCACACATCATGCATATATCTGTTCTCGATTACGGACTCTACATGTACACAACAGGGACTATTCATGTCTACCCGAAGGAACGCCTCAAACTCACCGCAAACTCGCGAGAGCGGGCTTCCCTATACAAAAGAAGTAGAGCTTCACATGCTCAAGTAGAGAATCGTTACCCTAGCATTCTTACTTAGCGCCATGGAAATGTACGCAGATGAAAAGCACTGCAATCTCCTTACCTCCGTAGATCCAAAGTCGGCTCGCGATTTGGAGCTTCGAAGCTCCGCTAGTGACTGGATCTAGGCTTCTTCTTCCTCCTTTGCTCTCCCCTCTCTCTAGACTTAGAAAGAGAACCACTCAAGTGAAATGAGGGTTTCAAAGGACCAATCCCGGGTATATCCCAGTAGGAACAACCCCCAGCCGTCGGATCCCAAAAAAAGGAAATCAACGGCCACGATCCGGAGATGAAATGTAAAACCTAGGTCGAACACGGCCTACGACACGCCCGTGTCTAGGTCCGTGTCCCCCATTCGCCGTCGAAATCGACGTGTTTCGAAAAACACACGGGCACCCGACACGCCCGTGTTCGACCAGACACGCCCGTGTCAGCCAGTACACGCCTGTATTTCCGGGCGTGTTCCTCCGTCAACACAGGACCAACACCAACCCGAGACTGACAAGGGTCTTGGACATGCCCGTGTCCTATTTGACATGCCCGTGTCAAAACTGAACATGCCTGGGCTCCAGGCCGTGTTCACAGTCTCGACATTTTATCGAGTGCAGTTCGTCGACCACCCGATACGCCCTTGGACATGCCCGTGTCCTAGGCCGTGTTTCGTGTCTCGACATTTCGTCGAGCGAAAATGTCGACTTCTGGGCAGATCGTCGACACGAGCTCGACACGCCCTGAGACACGCCCGTGTCTCAGGTCGTGTTTGTTGCTCGACGATCGTCGACTCCAAAATGCATCGACCTCTCGGCCAAATCGTCGACCCAAGCACGACACGCACTGGGACACACACGTGTCCCAGGCCGTGTGCCCCCTGCCAGATTCCAAAATTGGCCCAAAATGCCTCCCGTCACTCTTTTGAGTTTCGGGGTGTTACAACTCTCTTCCTCTAAAAAGAATTTCGCCTTCGAAATTACATAAAGAAAAGAAACATAAAACTTAAACGGTGCCCGAGTGAAATAACTCAGGGTACTCCTCAAGCATGGTCTGCTCTCGCTCCCAAGAGAGCTCCTCGCGACCACAATTGTCCCAACAGACCTTGACGATCCTGATCTCTTTATTACGTAGCCGCTTGACCTCCGAGTCCTCAATATGTACGGGCTTGACCTTCGTCGTCAACGCATTGTCGACCGGCACTTGATCCACCGCGATCACATGTGAAGGCTCTTGCACTGCCTTTCGTAGTACCGATATATGGAATACATCATGTAGACCGCTAAGCTCCACTGATAGCTTCAAACGATAAGCTGCTTCACCAATACACCCTCAAACGGTCCAAGGTACCTCGGGCTTAGCTTCTTTAAGAGCCGCACCCGCGAGGCACCCTTGAATGGCTTGATCTTCAAGTACACCCAATCGCCAACAGCGAACTCCACATTCCTGTGCTTGGCATTATAGTACTTAGCATGGCGGTCCTGAGCGATTAGCAACCTCTCCCGAATAGTTGGCACCAAAGAAGTATCATCCTCCACCTCTTGTTGCTTCTACAACTTCGACTCACCCATTTCTAACCAAGACAACGGCGTGCGACATCCTCTACCATAAAGGTCCTCGAAGGGCACCATTTGTATGCTTGCTTGGTAGCAATTGTTGTACGCGAACTCCACCAAGTATAAGTGGTCCTTCCACTGCTTTCCAAAATCCAGGACGCAAATGCGAAGCATGTCCTCCATTGTACTATTAACTCTCTCGGCTTGCCCATCCGTCTGCGTATGAAAGGCAGTGCTGAAACTCAGCTTTGTTCCAAACATCTGCTGCACCAGCTTTCAATCATTGGATGTGAACCGTCCATCACGGTCACTCACGATGTTGTGGGGCACACCATGAAGTCGTACTATGTTATCCCCATATAACTTCAATAGTTTCTCCACGGGATCATCCATCCTATACAGAATGAAGTCGGAAACATTTGTTAGACGATCTACGACCACCCAAATGGCATCGTTCGCTTTTGACGACCGTGGCAGCCCGTGCACAAAGTCCATAGTAATGTCGTCAAACTTCTACTCCGGAATAGGCAAGGACTTCAAGAATCCTCCCAGCTTTTGACACTTCGCCTTCACCAAGGCAGAAGTTTGGCACTTCGCCACGTACAATGCCACATCCTTCTTCAGTCCTGGCTACCAGAACAATTTCTTAACATCGCGGTACATATTCGTGCTCCCCGGGAGAATTGAGTACTTGGTATGATGCACCTCGTACAACAAATCCATCCACAAATTGCCCACGCTTGGGACGCACAGACGACCGTCTTTCCAAAGCAAACCATCCACAACCTCATATCGGGAATTTGACCCATCCAGATCCTCTAACATGAGCTGGTTCATGCTGCTATCCACATCCAAAGACTGCCGAATCTGATCAGCCAGGTCATACTCAACTTCCGTCCAGTTCAATAGCGCTTCAGCACTCTACTGCTTGTCTACGCAAGAGATCTCCAATGCCTCCAACTCCCGAACCAACCGCTCGTCATGGACTGATAGCCAATTGTCTTGAGCTGGGGCCCGGCGACTCAACGCGTCCGCAACCGCATTGCCTTTACCAGATACGTAGTGGATCTTGAACGTATAGTCCCCCAGGATCTCCATCCATCTACGCTGCCGCATGTTCAGATCTTTTTGATCCAACAAATATTTCAGGCTCTTATGGTCGGTATAGATATCGACCCTTACTCCATACAAGTAGTGCCTCCATAGCTTCAAGGCAAAAATCACGGCCGCTAGCTCCAAGTCATGGACCGGATAATTCCTCTCGTTCACTTTCAGCTTTCTCGAGCCATACGCTATAACGCTTCCGTGTTGTAGTAATACACAACCCAAACCACTGCCTGAAGCATCGCTGTAGATTTCAAAACCTTCGGTCCCACTCGGCGAACTCAGCACAGGCACCGTGGTCAACCGACACTTCAACTCCTCAAAAGCTCGTGCGCACTCCGACGTCCAAACAAACTTCTGCTCCTTCCTCATCAAGGTAGTGAGAGGTAACACTATCTGCGAGATGTTCTCCACAAAGCGCCTATAATAGCCGGCAAGCCCTAGAAAGCTCCGTACTTCCGCTACCGTAGAAAGCACAGGCCACTACGTATCGCAACAATCTTCTCCAGATCCACCGCAATGCCCTCTCCACTGACTATATGACCGAGGAACACCACTGAGGACAACCAAAACTCGCATTTCGAGAACTTGGCATACAATTGATTCCTCCTCAGCGTCTCCAAAACCAAATGAAGTTGTCTGAAGTGATCTTCCTCACTCTGCGAGTACACCAAAATGTCGTCGATGAAGACGATCACAAAATTGTCCAAGTACTCCCTGAAAGTCCTGTTCATCAAATCCATGAACACCAACAGCGCATTCGTTAGTCCAAACGGCATGACCGTAAACTCATAATGCCTGTATCTCGTACTAAAAGCTGTTTTGGGGATATCACTCTCCCTTATCCTTAACTGATAGTATCCAGACTTGAGATCCAACTTTGAGTACACCATCGATCCGACTAACTGATCAAATAGATCATCAATCCTTGGGATCGGGTACTTGTTCTTTTCTGTTAGCTTGTTTAACTCCCGATAATCAATACAAAGTCTCAAGCTCCCGTCCTTCTTCTTAACAAAGAGGACCGGTGCGCTCCACGGCGAAGAACTTGGACGCAAAAACCCTTGCTCCAACAACTCTTGAAGTTGCACCTTCGGCTCCACCATTTATTTAGGCGCTAGCCGATACGGGGATCATGACAAAGGTTTCGCACCCGGCACTAGCTCAAACGTGAAATCTATCTCATGTTGAGGTGGGGCTCTAGGAAGATTAGCGGGGAACACATCAGGGTACTCAGCTACCACTGAAATACTATCGAATGTAGGTTTCGGCTTTGCAACCTCCACTAGTGTAAAGAACAGCTCTGCACAGCACGAACCACCTTCACCACCCGAAGAGAAGACATCAACGTCTTGCTTGATCCTTTCAAGTCCGTGATAGTCGTCTCACGACCTGTTCCCAACTTGACTTTCTTGCGACCGCAATCGATATAAGCTTGCTCCTCCGAGAGCTAGTCCATGCCAAATATTATGTCGAACTCCACCAGTGGCAGTAGCGATGCTAGCAAATGGAACTCCTGACTCCCAATCCTAATCTGAACGCCACAGATTCTCTCCGCGTGCATCGAACACTAATTGGGCAACAAAACATCCAGTTTCTCCTTCGCCATCGAAGAAGGTACTCCGATGCGTGATATGAAGCTTTCGAACAAAAAGGAGTACGAAGCTCTCGTATCAAAGATTGCTCTCGCCGGATACTCACAAATCAAAACAAATCCTAAACAAGCAATGGTAAGGTAATACACGCATAACAAGTATTTAAAATTTAACTTGCTATAAATTTAAATCGTACCTGTCACCACATCCGCTTATTTGATGGCCTCCTGTTGGCCAAGATTATAAACTCTCGGTTGAGCCGGAGCATAATGGGACGCGGTTGACTCCACCGCCTTGCCCTTCTCTTCATAAGTTGCTCCCGACTTCCTTTCGGACTTGGGACATCTGCTCCAACAATCACGGGAAAAGTACCCCGGCTTCCCACAAGTAAAACATGCACCCGGGGTGGTCCGACCCGTAGTCGCACTATAAGCACCGAAAGAAGGAGCTGGACCCGAAGTCCTAGACTTCTTAAAGAACTTACGGTGCCCAGACTTTGATGTAGACATCACCTTAAACTCATACTTCTTATCACCAAAGCTTTTCTTTACTTGTACATTCTTCATATCCTTTTCCAAAGAGCGGGTCGTGTTGACCAGGGTCAAGAAACCCTGTGTCATAGGCCTGGCAAGCAGTAGCCTAAAGTCATCTCTTAGACCCTCGTAGAAATGGTTGGTCTTACGCTCGTCATACGTGAACGTAGAGCTAGCATATCGACCCAACCGAGTAAACTCGTGGAGATACTCATCCACTCCACTCTCTCCTTGTACCAACCTTTGGAACTCATTCTCCAAAGCTATCCTCTGCGCCGAAGGGAGGTACCTTTCCAAGAACAGTCTCGAGAACTCCTCCATCGATACGTCTGTAAGTTGCCTTCCTCTCAATAGAAGCAGCTCCAAACCCTCCCACCACAGCCTAGCGTCTCCATCCAACAGGAACGTAGCTATAGTGGTCATCTGCCACTCCTCCGTCTCAGTTGCTGTCAAGACTCTCTTCACTCAGGAGAGCCAATCTTCAGCTTGCGATGGGGTTTCCAACCCCGAGAACACTGGAGGATTAAAGCTCATAACTTGTTTGACCTGTCTCTCGGTTGCCCTCCTCGGCACCAACGGCTCCACTACTACCTGCTCCACTCTTCTCGGCTCAACCTCTGGAAGAGATACCTGCTCCATCGCAGGAGCGGGCTGCTGCATTTGCCTTGCAGGCTATGCATTGATCATGGTAAACACTACTTCGGCCACCAATCGTATGGTCACAGCCGATGGAGGTGTTGCAGGAGCATTGTTTGGTGCACTACTAGCCTCAAAAACTCGGTGTTCTGACAGCCCAACACCGCTTCTGGTCACCTATAGTTGTACAAAACACCGTTAAGCGACCATACAAAATTTCAAAAAGCAATTATAGGAACATGCAGGTTCCTCAAACACGTGTATTTTCATTCCTAAGTGGACATTCATGGGTTCTTTTGCTGTTATAACGATGACGCACACACAGGTGCTCACCACCCCTAAAAAAGAATTCGACCACAAATTCATTTTAAGCCCTACCGAAACCAGTAGTCTGATACCAAATTGTAACAACCCCTATCTATCACATAGAATATAACAGTAGGTCCAGCCTGGGCCCGACGTCATATACCATAGACAGACTGCGTGGTTACTCAATGGAAACCATCTAACCAATCCAACGTCCTACACAGAGTCATTCTAGCGGAAGTGATTATATTAGTTCCAATAACAAGAACCTAACACTAGCATGAATTTCCACTAAACAGAACCAAAAGGAATGAAGTACAAATACACAAGTACTGGCCTTAAGGCCTTATAATTGTTTTTTCTCAAATTACATGTTTTTCAAAACTTGGCATGCAGGCTGGCCATACATGAATAAAAGAAAACACACAAAATTAGGCCTTCGAGGGCAAGCTCAGTAACTTAGGCTTTAGCTTGCTATTTATCGCTCGGCTCCGGAGCACCTGCAAGCAACAATCCACCGCACGGTGGCAAACAAAAGCAATGGTCAGCTATGCTGACCAAATTATAATGATCCCGCCCCCGAACTTGGGGTGACGATGCTCCTTCCCTGCACTTTATTATCATAATCAAGCAGTAGAGTAATAACACTACATCACAGGCGCAAGCACACATGGCCACACGCCTCGTACTTTCAGGGCACATTCTCGGTGATCACGGTCTAAGTCCGCCGACTCACCACCGCACCTTGGATGGCAATATCTCGTGAGAATTTGGTATTTCTGGCCACTTCCTAAGACCCTCTATCTATGCCAATGGTAAGTGCCAAGTAACTTTAGGTCTCTTTAACCGAACAACATAGAGCGGGTACGGTTCTGCCTGACCGATTGCTCACACTGCAACGTTAATTTAAAACATATGCGCGAGTCAAACTTTCCCGAGTCCCAAATTGTTTACATACATCACATAACCCAGTTATGTTCAAGTTGGCTCCCAGGCCCACAATATGGCAGAACCACGCATCCGCCCAGTTTTCCGGGTGCACCTTGGAGTTAATCCCTAAGGCCACCTGTTGCAATCTACCACATAGAAAACCCGAAAAACAAACATTTGCACGGAGTCTTCTCCGGCCTTTCATGCAATGCAACATCACCGATCCAGACCAACTTGTCCGGGTAGGCTTCACACATCATGCCTATATCCGCTCTCAATTACGGACTCTACATGTACACGACGATTCATGTCTACTCGAAGAAACGCCTCAAACTCACTACAAACTCGCGAGAGCGGGCTTCCCTATACAAAAGAAGTAGAGCTTCACATGCTCAAGTAGAGAATTGTTACCCTAGAATTCTTCCATGGCGCCATGGAAATGTACGTGGATGAAAAGCACCGCAATCTCCATGCATCCGTAGATCTAAAGTCGGCTCGCGATTTGGAGCTCCGAAGCTCCGCCAGTGATCGGATCTAGGCTTCTTCTTCCTCCTTTGCTCTCCCCTCTCTCTAGATTAAGAAAGAGTACCACTCAAGTGAAATGAGGGTTTCAAAGGACCAATCCCGGGTATATCCTAGTAGGAACAAACCCCAGCCGTCAGATCCCAAAATAAGGAAACGAACAGCCACGATCCGGAGCTGAAATGTAAAACCTGGGCCGAATACGGCCTGCAGCACGCCCGTGTCCAGGGCCGTGTCCCCCATTCAACGTCGAAATCGACGCATTTCGAAAAACACATGGGCACACGACACGCCTGTGTTCGACCTGAAACACTTGTGTCAGTCAGAGGATGGTCCAGACTTAGGACTACAACAAGGAAGTTATCTCAAGGTTCAAACTCTAGTGAGAAATGAACCTAATATATGCAGTTGTGAAGTTGGAGATGGATAGAGAGACCATCAAGATTACTCCTCATACTGCACAATATGAAAATGATGTTGTGAGCTTTCCTAAGGAGGGATAAACTACACAGGCAATGGATGAAGCCCAGCTATATACATCCATTAAAGTTCAAGATGTCTGAGTGGTGGGATAGAATACTGCTGCCACCTCAGTAGAATAGTGAGGAGAAGAACAAGATGGCTGCACTCATCATAGAGTGAAGCACAAGAAGCAGCTCTTTTTAGAGCAGTAAGAAAGAGGCACTTGATACTCAGCTGAAAAGGCTCACTATACAGAAAAGACACACTATAAAGCGATGTACAGAAAAGACTTTCAAGTCAAGTGGTATCATCAGATGAAATGATGACTGAAAGACATGAGGACGGAATCTGTGCAAATATTGAGTGGGAGACTGTCAAGCTAAGATGATCCTGCTGATGGGGAGCATGTTAAGCCTAAGTTGTTGGACAAGCTTGATTCGTACCAAGAGAATCTCCAGCATAGATTAGATCAATAGAACTGTTGAAGACCTGAATGTATCTATGGACAATGTTGAGATTGAGGGTAAATTCAAACAAATCTCCCTGCTTAAGATGGTAAGAGTGTCATTGAAATGACTATAGATTCTTCAAAGGATAGTGATCTATCTAGATGAAAAGATATTCAGGCCAAGATATCTCTATCCTATTTGAAGAGACTTCCTTACTGAAGAAGTTGTAAAGGGGGTGAAGGAAATGGGAGATGGCCTTAATCAACGGGGAGTATGCTGTGCAAGCAGAGATGTTATACATCCAACTCAAATAGTTATGTGGTATCAAGATAGCTAGAGCCAGAGTCAAATATGTTGCTGAAGAAGTGGAAAAGATCTGGCTCAGTAAGAAAATACTTTCAAGGGGTTGGTCACTGGAAGAAATCTGACTCAGCAAGGAGAGGAAGCAGTGGAAAAACAATTCTTCCTCCTCCTGGTATCACAAGAAGGATCACAACAAATCTAGGAAGATACTCTCCAAAGGAGACAGGTATTATCCTAACCCCAGAAGACATATTTCTTCTAACATAATATGTTATTATTGTAGCAAGGTTGGGAATGTCAGTGTTGACTGCCCAGTCAAATGAAAGGAGAAAAGGTGAGAAGAAGCACCTCCATCACATGGTGCAAGGAAGATAGGAAAAGCAAGGATGAAACTTGTATATTCAAAGAGAGAAGCTTGATGTCATTGGAGCAGCTACAAACAAACTAGTCTTGCAATCTGAACTCCAGAATCAGATCAAATATCTGTTGGAAGCTGTAGTGCTCATTTGTTGTGGATCCAGCATTAGCTCCATGTTATTAGGACCATAACCTCCAGATTAGTAGAACTCCTTTATGATATTGTACTAGTGTAATATAAATTGCTAGGAATCTTGTCTATCATAGCAGGACTATGCATATGAAGATTAAGTATCAGTTAGTTAGGGAGCATGCGGAAAAGGAAGAACTAAGTTTTGAGTTTGTCCCCACAGACATGCTAGTGGCTGACATATTTACTAAGCCACTAGATAAAGTCAAGTTCAACACCTTCAAGTTGGGTATGTTGAACTTAGTATAGCTTTAGTTGCTTCATGTAATATTTTTATTGCAGAACTCACCTCTCTTGCAGGTAGACAAGTCACCAAAATGGTATCAAGACTGTCAAGTCTGACATTTGATTTCAAGACTCTCAAGTGATATCAAGACAAAGATGGACTCAAGTGTACAGTAAAGGGAATAACAACAGATGCTCTAGTTGAGGGGGAGCAAGTCAAGATGCTCCTGTTGAGGGGGAGCAAGTTTAGAAGTTGCAGGAACTAGTTCAGCTTCCTGTTAAGTAGCAGCCAACATCTGCAGAGGATTAAAGATCATCACAGCTGATCCACAGATTCTCAGGACTATACACAATTTGTGGGGGAGATCAACCATTGTGGATCGCTGCTGCTATGTAGTCACTGCTGCTGTACAGTCACTACTGCTGTTATAAAGATATGTTGTTGCAGGACAAGAGGAAAAGCCAGCACCTCCCTTACTATTGTTAAAATTCAACAAACCGCAGACGCCCCTTGGATACCCTGTTGAAAACTCAACAAACCGAAGGAGAATACGCCCACTTATAATGTTGAATGTTTTCCCGGATCGTGGAGTTAGCAGGGGTTATCTCAACAAAGCAGTAACAACCAGCAACACATGCAGCACAAGCTTCTTATTGATAAAGAGAAAACTTCTTTACAAGGCGAGACATACATGGCGAGACATGCTTCACCAAAACCCAACACCGGGAGAGCAGAGACAGTTACAAAGACAAGAACAAAAAACAAGCCGCGCGGACTCAATCAACAAGCCGCCGACCTACTGCTGTGGAGTCCGCTCAGTCTGCCAGGTCGCCAGACCACAACCCAAGCCGCGCGGACTCACCCCTTATTCCAATGCATAGCTCTTCACCGCCGATCTGGACGCCGCCAGACCGTACAAGCTGCGTCACCAAATGTAACAGTCCGCCTGAAGCAGGCGACTTCCTGAACCCCGAACCAAGTCGCCAAAGAGAAGACCGCCTGGTCGTTATCCGCGACCTGCTGTTTACCGCCTGTTGCTTAACCGCAGAGTCCGCACTGTCCCTGACCGCAATCAGAGCCAAGTCCTGGCTTTCCAGCGCTATCCGCACAACCTTCACAGCACAACCGGGTCAACTCTCAATCCGCGCGGACACAAAGTCTAGACCGCAGCAACTTACGCGAGCTCAAATACTGTTCACTTACTTCGGTCTAGGTTTCTCTTTCCTGATGTGACATGGGTCCTATTTATAGGCATGACGATGAGTATGGTCACCGCCCTAGCCGATAGGATCACCGCCACAACCGCAGCTAGAACAAGTGTGTCCGCCAGCCCGCGGACACACATTCCAGTTCGCCGCTCTTGTGCAGATAGCCAGTCCGCCCCAGCTTCTCCAAGGCCGGACTCTAATATCCAGCCCGCCTTGCCGCCAGAGACCAAGCCAGGACCACCACAGTCGGACTCGACAACATCCGTGTCCGCCATTCTGCGGATAAGGCATCAGCCCGTAAAACCCGAGCCCGCAGCCTCGCCATCAAGGCACCTGCCGGACTCAGCGAACACCCGGCTTCCGTCCGCATATCCCAAGTCCATTACCTCATCTCCAAGGCACCTCCGGACTTAGCAGACACATCGATAAAGTCCGCTAACAGCTGACTCCAGTCCGCAACTCCTGAGTACATAACCTCGTCACAAGGCTAAACCGGACTCAGCGGACTCCGGCTCCAGTCCGCACGCTCCTGCACAAGCAATTCTCCAGTCCGCATTTCCCCAAGCTAGCAAACAAGGCAACTGCACTTCTACTACGCTTGGCGGACTGAGAAACCAGCCCGCGCTCCACTGCGCGATCTACCCGGACGGAGCCATCCTGGACTTGGTTCAGATCACACCAAGTCCAGTCCGCTGGCCACAAGGGCCAGTCCGCACTTACTGGCGGACACTGGATCTAGCCCGCCATACCGGGCGACCTCCAGTTCCTATCTGCGCTGACCGACGGTCTCCGCAGCTTCCCGCTGCACCAGAGCAAGACCAAGGCAACTGCCAAACCGGTCTGCCGAGCTCCAGTTCTTTAGTCCGCTTCATGCCGGACTCTGCGGATAACATTTCTATCCGCCCGGTTACTTCCTGGGAGTCAACCGTCTGCTGAGCATACACTGGCCTGTCAGACCGCCGCTGCTGTCTGCGTAGTCCGCGCGAACAGACCGCCCAGGCCGCCACAGAGCAAACCGCCTGCAACATCCCTGCTGACCTAGCAGTCCGCCAACCCAGTCCGCGTAGTCCGCGCGGATAGGTTTCCCAAGCCATCCATTCACCCACTTTCACTTCACAGAATTCAACACTCCCCTTGAAGTGAGAAGTGGTGAATAACTCCAGCAACTCCTGTAACCTTGCACCTGGTCCCTCCGATAGCATCTACGAAGAGATGTCCAAGACATAGTCCTCGCCCCGCATATCATGGACCATGAGGGAGCCCTCCAGCATCTCCAAAAGGAGTCATGCTTCCCTCTGCCTTCTTCAGCTTCAACCTCCACTCTTGCATCACAGGAGTATCACCAACTTCCTTGGACCCAGAAACCCAAGCCTCGTTGCCTCTGAGAGAAGTCACCTCTTCAGACTTGTTGTCAACCACCTCCTTGATTCTAGTGGGGTCATCACAGCCAGAAGTACCTTGCTCGACCTGAGGGCTAACAAGGAAACACGGGACCAAGTCCGCCTTGTTCCCTTCACAATATCGAGCTGGTGGCTTACTGATCCTCTTCGATATCTGAAGAACCTGATCATGGCTAACCACCTCCGCTACTATTGAACCAGCTCCGTTCCCGGGCAAACCCGGAACAATGCTCCCCTTGCTTCCTGAACCGGAAGCCTCCGCCTTCGAGCCAGAAGGTCCTGGAGCATCGCTCCCCCTTCTTCCCGACTCTGACGCCTTTGCCCCAGAGCTAGAACAACCTGGAGCACCTGGTGACTCAGGCAACTCCACTTCCTTAGCAGCAGCCTCCTTCAGCCCACCATCTGACCTGCTTATCTCTAGCTCCACATAAGAGCTACCCCAATACAGCGTCAACTCATCGAAAACAATGTCTCTCGACACTATGAGTTTCTTCGTCGCAGGATCCATACACCTCCATCTTCTTCTCTGCTCATCATACCCAACAAAGACTAGCTTTGTCTTGAGAGCACCCGGAGAGTGTATATAGCAGGTAGATCCAAACACCCGAAGGTGCTTCACTGAGGGCTACACTCCGAACATCAGCTCATAAGGAGTCTTCATTATGATCGGACTAAGAGGCATCCGGTTGATGACATGAGCAGCACAGGCTATTCCCTCCGCCCAAAGAGCCTTCGGAACGCCTTTACTCTGAAGCCAACACTTGCAGGTCTCCGTTAACCAACGGATCATCCGAGCTGCAATACTACCCTGTTGTGAAGTTTGTCCACAAGAAAGCTCCAACCGGATCCCTTGCTTCCTGCAAGAGCGTGAGAACTCGGTTGAGCCAAACTCACCACTAAAACTTGTCCTCAACACCTTGATCCTCCGTCCAAGATGGCCTTCCACAAGCTTCTTGAACTCCACAAACAAGCGTACCATGTTGGACTTCTTCTTCATAAAGTATACCCAAGTATACCCAGAATAGTCATCAACCAATATCAGCATGAACCTGCTGCCTCCAAGACTGGCTGTGACGGTCGGTCCAACCAGAGCACAATGGACAACCGCCAATGGTGCATTACATCTGGATTGTGCTTTGTCAACCATGAAGCGATAGGCTCCACTTTCCTGACATCCCGCACACCCCCGACCATCGCCATAGGATGACAATCTAGGCAAGCCTCTTACGAGTCTTCTTTCCGCCATGGCTTTCAGCTTGTCCATCCCTACATGCCCCAGTCTTTCATGCCAGATAGTTGCACTATCACTGGCATTCCTCCGATCAACTCCAGAACTAGTTGAAATCCCAACTACATTCTTCTCCTTCCTCCCTACCTGAGCAACGTTCGCCGAGAGCAAGACAACCTTGCACTCCTTCCGAAGATGACCTTGCTGCTTGCATTTATAGCACCATGGTCCTTCCTTCCTCTTCCTATCACGCCTAGGAGAAACAATCCTTTCTTCCTGATACGAAGTAGAGGGACCATCTTCCGCAGCAACCTTCACCTCCTTCCTGAACAACCCATCAAGGGAAGTCCAGACCTCCGCAGCTAACCGACATCCACTGATGTGGTCCAAGAGCTCCGATGAGATCACCTGCTTGAGAATAGACTCCGCTTTTGCATTTGCCTCCTTCCAAGCTCTCATCGCCTCAGCATTGCCAACAGTATCCTCTTGTCTTCCTGCTCCGCATACAACCTCCCAAAGGTCCTCGCCAAGAAGAAAGCTCTTCATACAGGACTTCCACCGTTCACAGTTCGCCTCTGTAAGAATATCAATACCAAGACAACTTGCATCCTCCACTACCATGGTTCTACCACTGGTTTCCTCTACATACGAGCAACTACTTCCATTGAGCACTGCTTGACCACTCCAACAACCTGGCTCTGATACCATGTTAAAATTCAACAAACCGCAGACGCCCCCTTGGATACCCTGTTGAAAACTCAACAAACCGAAGGAGAATACGCCCACTTATAATGTTGAAAGTTTTCCCGGATCGTGGAGTTAGCAGGGGTTATCTCAACAAAGCAGTAACAACCAGCAACACATGCAGCACAAGCTTCTTTATTGATCAAGAGCAACCTTCTTTACAAGGCGAGACATACATGGCGAGACATGCTTCACCAAAACCCAACACCGGGAGAGCAGAGACAGTTACAAAGACAAGAACAAAAAACAAGCCGTGCGGACTCAATCAACAAGCCGCCGACCTACTGCTGTGGAGTCCGCTCAGTCCGCCAGGTCGCCAGACCGCAACCCAAGCCGCGCGGACTCACCCCTTATTCCAATGCTTAGCTCTTCACCGCCGATCTGCAGGCCGCCTGACCGCGAGGTCGCCTAGCCGCCAGACCGCACAAGCTGCGTCACCGAATGGAACAGTCCGCCTGAAGCAGGCGACTTCCTGAACCCCGAACCAAGTCGCCAAAGAGAAGACCGCCTGGTCGCTATCCGCGACCTGCTGTTTACCGCCTGTTGCCACTTACCGCCAATGCCACTCCATATACCAATTAAAGCTTCTGCAGAATGCGGCTATAGTTGTTGAATTCTGTGAAGTGAAGCACTTGAAAGAGTGAAGCACAAGAAGCAGCTCTTTTTAGAGCAGTAAGAAAGAGGCACTTGATCCTCAGCTGAAAAGGCTCACTATACAGAAAAGACACACTATAAAGCGATGTACAGAAAAGACTTTCAAGTCAAGTGGTATCATCAGATGAAATGATGACTGAAAGACATGAGGACGGAATCTGTGCAAATATTGAGTGGGAGACTGTCAAGCTAAGATGATCCTGCTGATGGGGAGCATGTTAAGCCTAAGTTGTTGGACAAGCTTGATTCGTACCAAGAGAATCTCCAGCATAGATTAGATCAATAGAACTGTTGAAGACCTGAATGTATCTATGGACAATGTTGAGATTGAGGGGTAGATTCAAACAAATCTCCCTGCTTAAGATGGTAAGAGTGTCATTGAAATGACTATAGATTCTTCAAAGGATAGTGATCTATCTAGATGAAAAGATATTCAGGTCAAGATATCTCTATCCTATTTGAAGAGACTTCCTTACTGAAGAAGTTGTAAAGGGGTGAAGGAAATGGGAGATGGCCTTGATCAAGGGGGAGTATGCTGTGCAAGCAGAGATGTTATACATCCAACTCAAATAGTTATGTGGTATCAAGATAGCTAGAGCCAGAGTCAAATATGTTGCTGAAGAAGTGGAAAAGATCTGGCTCAGTAAGAAAATACTTTCAAGGGGTTGGTCACTGGAAGAAATCTGACTCAGCAAGGAGAGGAAGCAGTGGAAAAACAATTCTTCCTCCTCCTGGTATCACAAGAAGGATCACAACAAATCTAGGAAGATACTCTCCAAAGGAGACAGGTATTATCCTAACCCCAGAAGACATATTTCTTCAAAGGATCAAAAAAATTTACCAGGACCTTATACCACCCTAATGAACCTCTCACCAAAATTTAGGGTTAAAATAATTAATTTTCTTCAAAATATTCTAGTTTTATGAAAAATCACATTTTACCTAAAACTATAGGAAAAGTTTGTCCAACAATTCCCATTTTTGGACTGTAGGTGTATCTATGGTATATTCTAACTTGCCTAAATTTCATGTAAATTTTTTTAGCCAATAAATAGTTATTAGGGAAATAACGACTATCCTACCCTAAGGACCAGTCCCACAAGAACTGCCCTGTAGGAAGCTACATTGCTCCAAATGACCTGATTTCAATTTTGAATCAACCTAGACTCACATGGCTACATTTTTCATGTTGAGCACTTTTCATGGTTCAGCATCTAAGTACCCCTAATAATTAAATCTATGTACAACACATATTATGACAAAATCAAATAAAACTATAGTTTGATCTTAATGGAATGGACTACCCTGATTGCATCTTCCTCCTCCATCTTATGGATGTGATCAACCTGACCTGGAGCAGATTTCAGAGTGATTTGTCGGCGATCCAGCCCCATCCCCAGCCGGCCACCACCCCCACCATCTCCGTTGAGGTCGGGGCTATCGCTGGGAGGCGGCTCGGCCGCCGGAGTGGCGGTTTCCGGCAAACTTGAGAGGAAACCCAGACTTGGTTTTTCCATGGAATAAAAATGGAAACTGGCTCTTTTGAGCCCGATTTCATTCCCTATTGATCTATGAAGCTAGCAAAAGGGGAGAGAAGGAGAAGCATGCCTGATTCGAGGCTTGGAGACGTCTACTCCGGCTGGTGGTCATGGTTTTTGGCATTTTCCGGTGAACCTCTCTCGATCTAAATTCTCCACCAAAATCTTCAATCCAATAGTCGATTTCAACTGCTTGAGGGCTTCTGAAGGTGATGAAAGGGTCTAATTGAGCTTTGGAGCCTATATATAGGATATCCAAGTTTTGGGTGTTATGTTTATGGCCATTAAAGTCCCTCCATGATGGTGGCCGGCCTATAACTGATGGAAACCTACTCATCTTCATTTGGGGAGATGAAAGGAGGGGTTGGGGGAAGAAGAAGGGAGTGTCACTTGGCCTCCATCCAATATTCCCCTCTCCAAATGAAACTTCTCTCCTAATTATCCCATTAAATCCCTTAATTAAAATAATGAATTAGATTAAATAAATCTGAAAATTCAGTTGGCCTTAGGATGGGCCTTGGGCAAGGCCTTAGCCCACTTGAATTAGCTTGGGCTCTCATTTAGCCGTTAGGGGTTATTTGACCATAGTTGACCTTAGGGTTGACTTTTGTCAACTTGATGGGTTGACCGGTCCAAGGGGTGTGTCTTTAGTCCCTTGACACCACCCAATGTTGATTGGGACATGGTGATGCCCCAATTGGGCCCACTTTGCAGAATAGCGTAATTTTCACCTAAATAGGGCCAAGTTTGAATTTGGACAAACTGGTCTACTTGGTGACCCAATGATGGGGCTTTTGGGTCCACTTGACCCCTAACATCATTACAAGGCTGGGGGTGGGGTCAACTTTAGGTTTTGAGGCCAATAGGACATCTTAGGGGAAGGTTTGACCTATATTGACCTTTTGGTTGACTTTGGTCAATTCGGCCCATTAGATTGACATAAGCTTGAGTCCATCACTCAGTTGCCTCTCTATTAGGGTTAGGGAAGTGTTAGTGAGCTTAACTTAAGGTGGTGTGTTCATGTGAGTGTGAATTAGCCTAGATAGACTTATGCACATTGGGGGTGCATATAGTTGTTTCTCTATGTTTAAGCTGAGCTAGGGTCATATTAGGGCCTCCATGCACCACTCAAGACCTAACCCTAATTTTAGGGGGCTTAGAAGTGTGGGGGATGTTACAGATGTTCTATTAAGATCCTACAAGGAGAGGTAGGTAATACCCTAAGTAAGGAGGAGATACCCTAAGTAAGGGGAAGATGGTGTGCAATACATGCCCAAGTGGAGATGTGGAAGCAGTACTTGACATTACTAGGTCATGTTAAGTCAGTGCATATTACTTGGAAACATTCAAGTAATATGAAGAGAGTAATGTTAAGCCATTGCATGTTATGTTTCCACCCTCAAGTGGCTTGAGGAAAAGTCCTCCACTTTAATGTTAAGTTGTGAGGAGAGATGTAAGCTACTTTGAAATTTTATCAAGTGGTATAACATTAGGAGTTAATCTCTCCCTTGATTCTATAACCGCCTTCATTAGGAACCTTTTTTTAAGATGATAGAAAGGGGTAAAGGTAGGTAACACCTTAAACCCTAAAGGTGGAAGTGTATATGATCTATTAAGATCCTAGAGGGACAGGTAGGCAATACCCTAAGTAACGAGGAGATACCTAAGTAAGGTTTGCAATACATGCCCAGGTGGAGATGTGGAAGCAGTACTTGACATGACTAGGTCATGTTATGTCAGTGCATATTACTTGGAAACATTCAAGTAATATGAAGAGAGCAATGTTGAGCCATTGTATGTTATGTTTCCACCCTCAAGTGGCTTGAGGAAAAGTCCTCCACTTAAATGTTTAGTTATGAGGAGAGCTATAAGCTACTTTGAAATTTTTCAAGTGTATGTGAAAGCTTTCAGCTGCTTCTAAATTTATATGCCATATGTATAAATGCTTCATAGTATTACTGGGTGTTCCGCCTTATTCAAATAGGGGGAGATTGTTGGGAATATTTCCCTCAATGTTCCCTAGACTTGATTTGAAGAGGCATCACCATCAATACTAAGAGAATAGTTGTATTTGATGTTAGTTAAGCTCATCATGTGCAGGAAGTTCTTTGGAATAAGGTTAGACAAGTTGTCTAAATGATGGTGATAGGTAGTCACAAGGTAGGCAGGTTGAGAGATAGAAAATCTATCTAAGTCCACAAGCATTGAGTGAGGACACCTCACTCAACGCCAGATGCAAAGAAATGTGCCTAAGTTCACAGACATTGATTGAGGATAGCTAAATCAATGCCAGATGTAAAGAAATGTGGTTAAGTCTACAAGCATCAAGTGAAGTAAGCTCACACAATGCCAGATGACAAAAAGCACTGAGAGAAGATAAGTTAGTCAAAGCCTAACTATTTACAAGGCAGAAAAGTGACCAAGTCCACATGCGTTGAGTGAAGGCTGTTCACTCAACGCCATACTACAGAAAGTCTTGAGACATGCTCAAGTAGTCAAAGATTAAAGAAGAAAGATATAAAAATCTAAGTACAAAAGTGTCGAGTGAGGAAGGCACACTCAACGCCCTCAAAGCTTCCATAACGTAATTTTTGGCTAAATGTTTTGGTGTTGAGTGATGAAGCCTCACTCAATGCCTACTATTATAGAATGATTGGCCAGGGCAAAAAATGTTGAGTGATGAAGGCTCACTCAACGCTCTAAACTCCTGTGATGTAGAAATGTTGACTAAGGCAAAAAGCGTTTAGCGAAGCTTGTTCACTCAATGCTCTCAATGCCTGGGATGTAGAAAGTTTGGCTAAGGCCAAAAGCGACGAGTGAAGCTTGTTCACTCAACGCCTGAGTAAGACAAAAACTTTTCTAAGTGTTTTGACATTGAGTGAAGCTTGTTCACTCAACGCCTATACTAAAAGGCTTGAATTTGATTGAGTCCACAGATGCTAACATCAGCAAAGTCAACGAATTTCAAAACGTGGCAGGATGGCTACGGTACGTGAAAAATGGCGCCGCATTCCTACTGTATGACTTTTGGCTGTTAAAGTAAAGTTAGAGGTGTCAATTGCAGTGGGGCTCACTGGTCAAAATAGTCGTTAATCGATAGAATAAAAAAGGCGGAGATTAGATCGAAGAAATTAGCATTTGGAAAATGTCTTGGACTCTGTCTTCTTCCTCGACCATTATTATAAGGTTTGAAGATGCATGTTCAGATCATCTTATCTGAAAGTTCTAAAAGATAGTTGGTGCCATTTTCACCTAAACCAACAAAGTTAGAGGAAATCTATAAAGAAGAAGAAGCAGCAAGGTCTAACCCTAGCTGAAGTTGATCTAAAAGCCTTTCCATGTTGTTGTAGCTATCTTCACCTCCTACAACAAGTTCAGAAGAAATTTCTGAGGAAATAGGAGCACTAAGGTTTACCCTTGTTGCAACAACTAGAAGCAAACAAGAGTTAGTTGTTTACATCCTCACCATTAACAGTAAGTTCAGGGACATCTCTTTGAGAAAGAAGTTGTAGAAAGGGATAACCCTAACTGCAGTTACTTCACAGTTCCAGCAATTAATTTTCTGAAGAACCTTTTTTGGAAGCAATGAATTAGAAGTAAACACTGAGTTTGCTCACGAAAGAAGGAAGAAGAACCTGCTCTTAAGTGGTCTGTGATTCATAGACAGTTAGCTGGTTGAAGCTATGTGATACATCTTGCCTTCAACAGTAAGGTCAAAAAGTTCACTTTCTAAGGAAGAGGAAGAAAAGTTAGGGTTGAGTTTATCTCAGCTCAGAAGCAGCAAAGGGCCAACCCTAGCTACAACACTTCCAGCACAAGCCAAGTCAACCTGAAGATCAGTTTCTTGTTGCTGTAAAGAAGGTAGGGCTGAGACTTTCTCATTCCAGGAAGCTAGACTCAGAGAACTTCTCTGGAGTCAAATCTACAACACAACCCACATTCATCCTATAGGATCCATTTGGATCTCAGTTGTAAGCCTGAATATATAAAGGTTGAGTGTATGATCCTTATGTGGATCTGAGAAGTAGGGCTTTGGCGAGAGTGGTAGGATTCTATAGAGAATCTGAGGTAGGGCCTAAGTGCCTGAGGTAGGGCTTTTGAGCCTGAGGTAGGGAGTCATTCTCTCTGATAGTAGGACCTTTGGGTCTGAGGTAGGATCCAGCTTTAGGTCAGAGGTAGGATCCAGTTTTGGATCTGAGGTAGGGCCTTTGTGCCTGAAATGTAGGAGAGTCATCCTCTCTGAGGTAGGGATGTCCTCCTAGCCTGAGTAGTACGACCTTTGGGCCTGAGGTAGGTGATCTTTGGATCACTGAGTTGTAGGGTTTTGTGGCTGAACTGTAGGTCTTGGAGGAGACTGAGTGGTCATACGAGATCATGTTATAATCTCATAGGCACCGAGAATGGAGAAGTTTCTTGTCTAATAGTTGTTAGAAATGTGGGAGGAAAGTGGACGTACCCATAATATGGCGAACCACTATATATCTTTTGCGTGCTTTGTGTGATTGTCTTGAAAGCAACATATAAGTAAAACACAACACCCCAAAATCAAAGATAGTCACAAGAGACTAAGAAACATATTCACCCACCTGTAGGTTATTTATATATCCTTGAAATTAAAGACTTTCAGTACATCTCCATGAGGATATTCTGGAACACTCTGCCCAACAATAGAGTGTTTAGCCGCTAGTGGTCGGGAGATTTGAGGTGATATGTGTGGCGCAGCATCGATCGGATAAGATCTGATATGCTGAAGTGCCTTCTAGCTAGGATATAGAACTTCACCATGAAAAGATGGACCATGTTACTCTTGGTGTCCCCAGCCATGAACATCAGGGAGTGGAGCAGAACGTCCTTGATGATGAGGGCATCCGGCGTGAGTGTGCCTACGATGGTGATGAGATTTTGACACTTCTCCATGCCATGGAGAACCTTATTGATCTCTCTCCAGGCTTACGTAGATTTAACGAACTCAATAATGTCAAGTCGCTCCCCACTGAGGAACTAGACGTACTTCCGTTCAAGATGCTCCTAGAGTATTTTCACAATCTCAGTACCAATATAAGATTGCACTCCTCCATCAAGCTGTATGTAAGTTATATCCCTGATGTTGTTATAGACCTCACGAGTAATCACTGATGAAAAAGGATCACCGGTTGAAATTACGGGGAGAACTCCTGAATGATCCACGAAGCTGTAAATGTGAGCATAATGGTCATCGATGTCGATGACCATTGACACACTTACAGTGGCCTTGTCTATTACTGGGAATGTAGACGCGAGTACTCAAGATCTCTTTGAGAAACTCTGTCGTGATGGTTGAGAGATTGAAGAGGCTATAATAAGCAAAACACAAAAAAATACTGAAAAATGTTTAAGTTGTCTACCTAAATCACCTAGAGGGGGGTGAATAGGTGAGTTCTGCGTCTTTTTGCAGAATAAAAATTGAACGAGCGATGTACAGAAAAAAAGCAAGCATATACAGACGACACCAAGAATTATAGTGGTTCCCCAACCTTGGGTACATCCACTTTCCACCTCACCGATCTACCAACGCACTAGACTCGTGTACTGCACTATTCTCGATTGAAAACAATCCTACCACTCGGAACAAAGTTCCTATTACTCGATCCCTCAAAATAGGATCTACACTCGGAAGAGAAACTTCCTACAAATATCTCGAAGAACAAAGCTCCTACACTCGGAGAATAATCTCCTAGAATAATAAAATGTAATACAAAGAAATATAAACAATATTAATCTCAGATCTAAATACTTCAGCCCTTCTTTTACCTTGAACTTTGAAGCTCTGTCAGAAATAGATTGAAGAAGACACGACAAAATCTCTGGATCTGAAAATTCTGGACTCAGCATGATCAAGAAAAGAATCTGTCGATGTAGTAGATCTTGATCTATTGAATCACTTGCTCTGAATCTCTAGATCAAAAGCAAGAATGCGATGAAGGTGATGAATAGAGGCGGCTTCCGATTTTGTAAAGAGAAATACACGATTCAGAATACTTAGGGATTCTTTTTAGGGTTGGTCGATTATGATAAGATCTTTTATAGGACTTACCTAACAGTCATAATCATAATAAATGCATGAAATGTGGACCAATCATGCGCTAATCACATTTGAAATCACGTCTGTCAAAACTTAGAAAAATTTAGAAAACAGTACAGCATTTCTCGAGAAGAATAATAGTACTCGAGAAAAGGTTTTCTGATTCTCGAGAAGAATGATGTGGTTCTCGAGAAAAATACTTAGTAAAAATGTGGAGGTGGAAATCAGCAATTTCGAGAATAAAGGAAAGTACTCGAGAAAAATGAAGTTTTGTTCTCGAGAACAATCATTCTGGTACTCGAAAACAAAGAAGTATCTTGAGAACATATGTCTATCTCTCGAGAAAATATTCTAGGTCTCGAGAAAAATTTCCTGCTTCTCGAGAACTAAACATTTGTATTCTCGAAAAAATTCCTTGGCATCTCGAGAAATTGAAAGTGAGAGTTAGATCTGAAATACTCTAGAGGGGGGGGGGGGGTGAATAGAGTATTCTTAAAAATTTCTTAACTACTATTACAGCTTTTGATGTAAATCAAAAGTGCAGAAATTAATAACTAGCAAACAATAAATCTAAATCACAAGCACAGCAAGAACAAAAGAAAAGGAGATAATCAGACGACACAAGAATTTTATAGTGGTTCCCCAACCTGGGTACATCCAATCTTCTACCACACTTGGTAGGAATCCACTCAGATTTTTGATCAAATGCCTGACACCAATGAGCTTTTGATCAGGTGCTCAAAAATCAACCCAAGTCTTTTGATCAGGAGACTTGCAATCAAGGATTCACTTTTGAAGGGAGATGACAACCCTTTACAGAGGTGGGGTGAGATATTGATGGAAGTCTTCTTTTCTCAATCACAATGAGAAGACTATGGGGATTCAATGATGTTGTCAAAGCTCCCCCCTGAGATGAAAAAGGGTACAGTAGAACTGGAGCTTTGTACAGGGTGATAGGCCTTCAATTTGAGAGACTTGATCCAAGAGCTTTAGACTGATAGTGCTTGAATGTCTTAGCAAGGTCCTGGAGAAGAAGAACAAGAAGTCTCTTGATTTGAAAAATGTGTTCTTCTTGCTTCTTCTTCAAATTTCTGACAGAATGAGAAAGTTGATGAATATCTGCTTCAGAATATCTTTTTATGAAAAGCAAGAATGATCTTTTTTGTCTCATTATTTGTATGCCTCTCAGTCAGCTGTATTCTGTGTAAAGCTTTCTCTATGTCTCTCTTGATTAATTCTCTGTATATCTCTGTTGTTTTTTTCTCCATGTATCTGAATGTGTCTATTCTTCTCTTCTTCTCTGTCTTTTGAAAATTTGAATGCATCTGTAATTAATGCTGACAGCCTTGAGAATAACCGGCATTGATTTATTTCACCAACTGTCCCGTGGAAAAACAGCAAGCAATAATCCTGAGAAGACCATAATTAATGCTCCTTCTAACGGATAAATTCAGAGAATGTTAGAGCATTTATTACTCAGGAATTATTGCATTAGAGTGGGGATAGAAGGCTGGAAATAACTAAGTCTAGAATCGTCGAACAGATAGCAGAATTCGTCGAACTGAGTTCACAGTTTGTCGAGCTGAGACATTGTATTCGTCGACCAGACAGCTTCTGTTCGTCGAGCTGAGTTCCATGATCGTCAAGCTGAAAACTGAACTGCTGTCTCTTTTGATCTTTGCCTATTTGTCGAGCTGGTAAATGTGTTCGTCGACTGGAGTTCAGCAATTATTCTGGAGTTGTCAAATATCCTGTGCAGACACAATTACTCATGTGTGTCGACATAAGTCTTCTGTGTGGTGTCGACATAGCCATTCCACAATGTCGACTGATGATCTTAGTGTCGACACAAGTTCTTCTAGTGTCGACTTAGTTGATGTCGACATATACTCTGAGTGTCGACATGAGTCTTCTGGTTGCAGATTTCGTCGGGCAGAGAACTGGGTTCGTCGACCTGAGACTGGAGAACATAGTCTCGACAGAATGCTGTGATAGCCCATAGATTCCTCGACCAAAGAATGGTGTTCGTCGAGCTAAGTCTGGAGAACTTTGAATTCATCGAGCTAAGAATGATTCTGGGCTTAGAGAAAAATTGATGAACCTCTGGCAATATAGTTGAAGTGAAAATCCAGAAATCGTCGAGCAGAGAATGAAGTTCATTGACCTGAGAACTAGGTTCGTCGACCTGAGTCTAGAGAATAGTCTGTACTTAGAATTCTGAAGTTGGAATCCAAGGATCGTCGAACTGAGACTAAAGTTCGTCAAGCTCAGCTCGGAGAATATTTCTCTAAGATCGTCAAGCTAAGAACACCTATCGTTGACCTGAGTTCGACGAACGTCGAACTCATTTTACTTAGTCTCTTAAGAATTCTCTGAATTTTGAGGAAAACTCTATGTCTTGAGTCTCTGGCAGTCTGATGATGGTTTGTCCATGTGGTGTTGTTACTGAGGACTTGGCTTAGACTCTAGGATACAACTTTGACCCTGGCTATACATGTTGGGTCACATCATCCTAAGTTAGTGAAACTAGCCCAAATCAAATTAGAGATCCAATAATCTCCCCCTATTTGGGTGAGGTCACTAATATACTCAAAATAAAAACATAAAGTAAACAAAGCAGGAAAAAGATATATCTGGCAGAGATCATTAACATATGCAGCAGGTATATTTACATAAAAGCTTTGTTCAGACAAAATGAAACAGTTTAAGATAGAAAGACAGAGATAAAATAGTTCATATTTCACTTCTTTTGCTTTTTCTCCTGATGCTTTATGT
Source organism: Platanthera guangdongensis (assembly GCA_039583875.1). Lineage (NCBI taxonomy): Eukaryota > Viridiplantae > Streptophyta > Magnoliopsida > Asparagales > Orchidaceae > Platanthera > Platanthera guangdongensis. Next base: position 210,305,189 of record CM077153.1, read on the forward strand.
CCTTGCCCTTGTATTCTGGCTTGGTGAAGACTATTTCCCTGTTTGGATTTAAGGCTTGTTCCATAGTCATTGTCATGTCAGCAGCCCCTATAATCTTCAGAGATGTAGATCTAGGGACCACTGCTTCAGGATGCAATTTCATAAAATTTTGTTAGCCTTATCAAACCTTTTCTGTTCTTCTCTCATATACTTGGACATGGTAGTGTATTCAGAAGTATCCTTTCCTTAAGCCTTTGCCATGTTGATCATAGAGAGGCCTAGCAGTTCCTGGAACCTAGCCATTTTAGCTATGTTGGCTGTTTCTGGATCTTCATAAGGAACGGGAGGATAGGGTGGCCTTTTAGGACTTTCAGCTTGTTGATGTTGTTGTTGTTGATGTTGTTTTCCTGAAGGTTACTGCCTGTGTTGGCTTCTTTCATGATGAGATCTCCCTTGGTGTCATTGATATGTTTGCATAGGAGCAGATTTTTGAGAACTAGAACCAGAAGCACCAACTGCAGGAGGAGGAGGTGATGGATCTTTTCTATACCATTGGACTGGTGGAGGAGAGTACCTTCTACTCTTCTTCCTTTCTTTTTGCTAATTCCTAGATAGCCACATCCATGCTGGCATCCCTTTGTATGGAGTTATCTTTTGAAGAATGTAGTAAGAGGTGTCATTATTTGGATTAGGCTTAGGAGCAGGAGGAGGAGGAGCTTTTCTTTTCTTTGAAACTTAGCTTCTTCTTCTTTGTATCCTCCTCATCTGAATCCTCATCCTCATCTTCACCATCATCATTATCAGAACCCTGAGGGTTATCATATAGATCATCCAGAGCTTTCAAAGCTTTAGCAGAAATAGCAGGTTTTTCTGGAGCAGGTGCAGGAGTTGCAACAAGAGTTGGAGTTTTAGCAGGAGGTGGAGGAGAAGCTATACAAAAATCAGAACTTGCTTGGGCAGAGTTTTCAGCTGCTGCCTTATTTTCATCTGCAATATCAGCCAAGATCAGTTTATCTAGATCTGGCATATGAGAGTCATCCATTAAAAAGTTTGTGCAGAAGATACTTATTGAAGAAAAGGGATTCAATAGGGCCTGAAGCCATGCCCCTGACTGAGGAGGGGGCAGTAGTTAGAGCAGAGATTTTGTCAGAGAGAGAAGATATATTGGTAGCAAGAGGTGTAAGGGCCTCTGCTATAAGGGACTTGAGGAGGGTAGTGATTATGGAAATGATGGAAGATATGGTAGAGTGGTCCAGTGATGGAGTGGTAGATGGTATTGAAGAAGGTGTAGAGGTGGGAACTATAGGAGGGATAGAAAGTGGAGCATCAAGTATGTGAACATCTGGAGGGATGGTAGATGTTGATGGGGAGGGATGAGTGACATCTTGCATGATGGTGTCTGTTGGTAGATGATAAGATCTTATGGAAGAGAGATGTGGGGGAAGAGGAGATTGTGGTGGTGTAGGAATATAGGTGTCATGGGGGGAATCAAGAGGTGTTGGTTGTCGATTTTCTTGAAGAGCGGAAGATGGAATGTCAGTGATGTCAAGTGGTGGAGATGGAGGTGGAGTAGGAACATGAGTCTGTTGTTGTGATTGGGGTGTTGAAGAAATAATGGGAGTGGAAGGAATTGTTGTTGCTGGAAGGATGGCTGGGAGAGATTGTGGTGTTAGATGAATCTTTTCAGCAGGTGGGGGAGTGGCTTTAACAGACCTGGTGGCTTCAGAAGCTGGGGTGGAAGAGGTAGAAGCCTTAGTGGGCTTTGTGATTGTCCTCTCCCACCTACCAAATAAGGCACAAGTGAGCCTTTTACTGGCATTGATGAATATGGTCTAGGATACCAGTGATTCAGCAGCCTTTTTTCTTGAGGAAGATCCCTAGGATCCTTCCAAAACACACTTCTTTCTTCTTATTTTTCTTCTTTATCAGATCAAAGAGGATCTGAGCCCAGTCCACTTGCTTCTTATTTATTACTGCACACATGACCAAGAACTGATGTCTTGTGATGTAGTCATGGGCAGTATGCTTCCCAAGCAAGACCTTCCCAACAATGTCTGTCAGGAACTTGTATACTGCAGACAAATGTCTCTTCAACAATTTATTTGGGTTGTGACCAGCATAACCCATCAGATTTAGCATCATATTAAATTCTTCATAATTAATTTCTAATACCTCTTCGCCATTTGTCAAACCAAATATTTCAGTTAAAACTACGGGAGTTAAGGAGACAGTGTTACCCGCGATTGATCCTGTCATGGTATTGTCTTCAGAAGTGGATGAAGTATAAACCCATTCTCTAATTTTTGTTCCTTCCAACTTTATCCTGATAGTCATCAGGTTCTTCGGATTCTGTTCTTCCAGAAGTTCCAGAATATATAGATAGATTGGATCCGAGTGCTGGAATGATTCGAAATCGACATCAAATCCAGTGTCAAACTTCATAGCGGCTAGAGCTCCTGCTGGAATCGCCATGGAAAATAGAGAAATGACGATGAAGTGGAAGAGAACAGATAGCGCGGGACGGAGGTCGAAGAAAACCTAGATATAAGGTTTTCAAGAATATGAATCGACAGACTCCGTTCCACGAAAATGAAATTAATTCTTCGAACTGAGATCAACGAAATAAGTTTGACTGAAATAATTCGTCGATCTTGTCCTGAAGAATTGAAAATAGTTCGTCGAACTCCGTTCGGTGAATATCTTCTGAAGCAAGTTCGTCGTACTCCGTTCGACGAAAAATTGTTTCACTCACAGAGAGTTCGTCGATCTTCGTTCGACGAATATCTCACAAACTTTCCCGAGTTCGTCGAACTCCGTTCGACGAACTTTGGAAAATTCATCGACTGTAGACAGAAATCAAATAAAGTCTTCTCCATTGATCATTCCAAGTTAATTCACAAAGAACATATGATTTCTCTCATCCTGAGGTTTGGTGAATATATCAGCCCTTTATAAATATGTGTAGATATAGACAAGCTTGATTTTATTTTTGTCTACACACTCCCTAATGAAATGATGTCTTATATCAATATGTTTTGTCCTACTATGATGAACTGAATTCTAGGCTATGGTTATAGCACTTGTATTATCACAGAGTAGGGTTGAATTATTTAAGTTGAACCCATAATCTAGTAGCTGATTTTGTATCCAAAGCATCTGTTAACAACAATTGTCTGCTTCAATATATTCTGCTTCAGCAGTTGAAGTTGACACTGATGTTTACTTCTTACAAAACCAAGATACTAATCTCATACCCTGGAACTGGCAAGTCCCTGAAGTACTTTTTCTATCTACCCTGCATCCAGCAAAATCAGCATCAGAGTATCCAGTTAACTCAAATTCTGATTCAGCAGGATATCATAGGCCTAGATTAGGACAACTCTTTATATATCTCAAAATCCTTTTTAGTAAAATTAGATGAGATTCTTTAGGGTTCACCTGGAACCTGGCACAAAGATATGTGACAAACATAATGTCTGGCCTACTTGCTGTGAGGCATAATAGGGACCCAATAATGCCCCTATAAAGTTTCTGATCCACAGGTTTCCCTAATACATCAGAATCCACAACAGCATTGGTAGCCATGGGAGTTTTCTTTGTTGAGGCATCAGCCATCCCAAACTTCTTTAGAAGTTCTTTAGCATATTTTGCTTGAGAGATGAAGATCCCATCAGGAAGCTGCTTCACTTGGAGACCAAGGAAGTAGGAAAGCTCACCCATGCTACTCATTTCAAATTTGGAATGCATGAGGTCAGAGAACCTCTTGCATAATTTGGAATCTGTAGAGCCAAATATAATATCTTCCACATAAATTTGTACTAATAAGATTTGGTCCTTATGATGTCCAGTGAAAAGAGTTTTATCTACAGTTCCTCTTGTAAATGTATGCTCTAATAGAAAACTACCTAAGGTCTCATACCAAGCTCCTGGAGCTTGCTTTAGACCATAAAGTGTCTTATGCAATTTAAAAACATGAGAGGGGTAAGTTGGAGAAACAAAACCTGGAGGTTATTCTACATAAACCTCTTCTTGTAGCACTCCATTTAGGAAAGAACTTTTCACATCCATTTGGAAAACCTTGAACCTCTTGTATGCTGCATAGGCAAGGAAGATTCTTATGGCTTCCAACCTTGTAACAGGAGCAAAGGTTTGATCATAATCTATTCCTTCCTCTTGTCTGTAGCCTTGAGCAACAAGCCTAGCCGTGTTTCTCACAATGACTCCTTGGGCATCAATCTTATTTCTGTATACCCATTTTGTTCCAATAACTGGGTATTTTTGTGGTCTTGAAACCAAATCCCAAACTCTACATCTCTCAAACTGATTTAGTTCCTCCTGCATTGCAATGATCCAGTGGGGATCTTGCTCTGCATCATGAATGGATTGAGGTTTAGTCTGAGAGAGAAAACAGGCATGCATCAAATCTTGGGTGAGTTGATGCCTTGTCTGTACACCTACTGATATGTCTCCAATCACTTGAGATCTGGGGTGATCCCTAAGTGTGATAAGATCAGTGGGTGTAGTTGGTTGTGCAACAGCAGTTGAAACCAATTCCCCTTGTGGAATTATGTTGGCTGTTGGAGGAGAGTCAATCCCTTCAATGCTTTCTTCTTCACTATCTTCATTGACTTGTGGAGAAGGATGAGTTGGAGCCCCTTGGGTAAGGTTTAGGTCATCCAACTTCTCACACAAGTGAGGTACCTGCAAAGAGTCACTAGTAGAAACTTCTTTCTCCTTGCAATACATGTTAGTCTCATCAAAACTTGCATGAATTGACTCTTCAAATTTTAATGTTGATTTATTAAACACCCTATAGGCCTTGCTTACTTGGGAATATCCTAGAAAAATTCCCACTTCAGCCTTGGCCTCAAACTTTCTAATGTATTTCTTGTTGTTATTATGTATATAACAGGTACAACCAAATACTTTAAAATAGTTTATTTTAGGTTTCTTCCCTTTGAGCAATTCATAGGGAGTCATGTTCTTTAGTTTGTGAATTAAGCTCCTATTCAGGACATAATTTGTTGTGCTTATAGCCTCTGCCCAAAAGGTTAGGGGCATGTAAGCATCTGCAAGCAATGTACCTGCAGCTTCAATGAGTGTCCTATTTTTCCTTTCAGCTACCCCATTTTGTTGGGGAGTTCTAGGAGCTGAGAAGCAATGTCTGATACATTCCTTCTCATAGAACTCATGCATAAGAAGAGACTCAAACTATGTGCCATGATCACTTCTGATCAATGCAACATGAGTAGAGAACTCAATCTGTATGGTCCTAAGAAAATCTGTAAGAACCTTGAATGTATCTAACTTTGATCTCAGAAAGAATACCCGACTGAACCTGGAGAAGTCATCCACTATAACCAAAGTGTAGGATTTCCCTCCTAAGCTTTGTACAGCAATGGGTCCAAAGAGATCAAAATGTAGCAAGTACAAATTCCTAGGTGAATCACTCATATTAACAGATTTAAAACTAGTTTTAGTTTGCATGCCTAATTGACAAGCCCTGCAGAGACCTTCCTTCTTGTAGGGACCAGAAAGTAGACCTCTAACAAGGTTGTGCTTAGATAGCCTAGCAATATTTTTCATAGTTACATGACCTAGTCTTTTGTGTCATAATTCATTCTGATTACTAGTTAAGTAAACAGATATCAGTTTTGGTAGAAAGAAAATTTACTAAGTATATGTTGCCTTGTCTACTTCCAATTAAAACTGTTTGGTTGCTTTTATCAATAATAGAACAAGTGGATGGGTTAAAGTATACCTGATAACCATCATCACATAACTAACTTATGGAGATGAGGTTATGCTTGAGTCCACTTACATATGTCACTTTTTTGAATGTGACAGCTCCTATTCTCACTTCTCCAAATCCTTCTGACTGACCACATTTGGAGTCACCAAAGATAACCTTTGGCCCCATCTTGGACTTTTAGTTTACTAAGATGCCCTTGCTGCGAGTCATGTGTTTGGAGCAGCCACTGTCTAGGTACCAAGTTTGATTTACCCCTGGACAATTCTTCACCTGCAATAGAAAACAGTTAATGGCTTTTGACCCAGGTTACCTTTGGTCCTTTGTATGGCTGATTAGAAAAGCTGGAAATAATAGAGAATTCAAGTTGGGACTTATATCCTAGGGGGTGATATCTCCTAGGTGGGATGATCCAGTCAGCTAGTGGATTAAATGGTTTCTTAGAAATATGTGAGTTGCTGTTAGAATTGTAGTTTTGATTAAGTCTTCCTGGGTTCGACGAATTTCTGTAAGTTCATCGACCAGAGTTCGACGAATTGGGTTGAGATCATCGATCTCTGCCCAGAGAATGAACATGTTCATTTTCTGTGCCCCACGTTCATCGACCTCTGCTCGACGAACCATACAAAGTTCGTCGATCGCAGTTAGACGAATGATTATTATTATAGTTTGCATTCAAAGATCGTCGTTCAAAGTTCGACGATCTGTTCCTATATCGTCGATCTGGGTTCGACGATAACTGCTGAACATTGTTATTTTTATCATTCTTCTGATTTTTAATTTTATCATTAGCATCAATTTGTTCTAGAATTTTATTAACCTTATTTACTTGTTCAGTGTTTTTCTTTCCTTTATCAGAGATGAAATTTACAGGTTTTGAAAGATGATTCCTTTGAATTAGGGTTGGTTCACTAGAAGTGGCTCCTAATCCTAATCTTCAGTTATTTGTTCTAGCATTAACTGTGCTGGTTATATCTAGCAATTTCAAACTTCTGCCATTTAATGATTCTTTTAATATCTTAGCTTTGCTACGTTCTGATTTTAGAAAACTGATTTGTTCATTTGCAGATTTCAGTTCACTAGATATAGTTGTATTTTCAGAGGTGATTTTATCTAGATCATTTATTTTATCTCTGAGGAGTTTGATTTTCTTCTCAGAGCTTATCAAATCTAAGCATAGGTTTTTAAATTCAAATTTAAACTCACCAAATTCAAAATCATAAGATGCTATTACCTGATCTTCAGCTGATAGGTTTTCTTCATTATCAGATTCATCTGTATCTGATCTGCTACTGCTTTCATCAATTACCATGAGGCAAACCTCCTTTGCCTTGGCCTCCTCTTCTTCTTCACTGGAGCTGGAAGATGTGGATTCATCTTCTGTGTCACTCAATGTTTCAGCCACAAATCCTTTGTCCTTCTTTTTGTGCTTGTTGGGAGAGGGCTTGATGTAATGCTTGCTTCTTGATTCTTTCTCTTTTCTTCTTTCCTTCTTTTGATTTTCAGGACATTCAGACATGAAATGTCCTGGCTTCCTGCACCCACAACACACTACCTCTTTAGTGGGGGTTTTGTCATACCTTGGCTGGCTGTCATTTCTGGATGACTTCCTTCTGAAGTCTTTCCTTTCCAGTTTGAAGAATCTCTTGGCAAAGAGACTCATTAGCTCTTCATTGACCATTTGGGCTTCAGTTTCTTCAGTAGCCTTGAATGCAATGGATTATTCTTTCCTTGCTGGGCGAGGAGTCCTGTGTTCCACTACTTCTCTGGACTTGACTAGCTGCTCATATGATTTCAGTTTACCTATTAGAGATTCAGTTGAAATCTCATTTAGGCATCTGGCCTCCTTGATGGGCCAGATCCTGGTGTCCCATAAGCTTGGGAAGCACATTAGGATCTTGTCATTCACTTCAGTCAAAGTGATTTCTTTATATATGGTCCTTAGCTCACTGATGATGGATCTAAGCCTATTGTACATCACTTCAACTGTTTCTGCCTCATCCTTCTTGAAGTTTTCATATTGTGTGATGAGGTTTGATCTTCTATCTTTCCTCTCATCTGCTGAGCCAGCAACCATTTGATTGAGTGAATCCCAGATTTCTTTTGCAGAGGTGCACTCAGCCACCTTCTGAAAGATGTCATCTGACATAGTCTGAGCCAATATATTCATGGCTCTGGCATCAGCAATCTTTGCTTTTTTCTGAGCTTCAGTCCACTTAGGTGGTGGGACTGCATTGTTGCTGGAAGATGTTGTAGATGTAGATGCCTGTGGGGGACCTGTCAAAATGGAATTATAGATGTCTTCATCAATGGAATTCATGTATAACATAATTCTTGCCTTCTAGATGGCAAACTTATTAAGGTTGCAAATTGGAGGTCTGGTGATTGCATAATCCTTATTCTGTGTCATGCTGTGTTTATAATGTAAATGAAAATAAAATAATGTGTAGATCTAACAAAGGATCTTTTGGTTCAAGATTTAACTTGTACAACCAAAGGAACCTGCTCTGATACCAATTGAAAGTGAGAGTTAGATCTGAAATACTCTAGAGCGGGGGTGAATAGAGTATTCTTAAAAATTTCTTAACTACTATTATAGCTTTTGCTGTAAATCAAAAGTGCAGAAATTAATAACATAGCAAACAATAAATCTAAATCACAAGCACACCAAGAACAAAAGAAAAGGAGACAACCAGATAATACTAGAATTTTATAGTGGTTCCCCAACCTGGGTACAGCCACTCTTCTACCACCCTTGGTAGGAATCCACTCAGATTTTTGATCAGGTGCCTGACACCAATGAGCTTTTGATCAGGTGCTCAAAAATCAACCCAAATCTTTTGATGAGGAGACTTGCAACCAAGGAATCACTTTTAAAGGGAGATGACAACCCTTTACAGAGGTGGGGGTGAGAGAGTGATGGAAGTCTTCTTTCCTCAATCACAATGAGAAGACTATGTGGATTCAATGATGTTGTCAAGCTCCCCCTGAGATGAAAAAGGGTACAGGAGAACTGGAGCTTTGCACAGGGTGATAGGCCTTCAATTTGAGAGACTTGATCCAGGAGCTTTAGACTGATAGTGCTTGAATGTCTTAGCAAGGTCCTGGAGAAGAAGAATAGGAAGACTCTTGATTTGAAAAATGTGTTCTTCTTGCTTCTTCTTCGAATTTCTGACAGAATGAGAAAGCTGATGAATATCTACTTCAGAATATCTTTTTATGAAAAGCAGGAATGATCTTTTCTGTCTCAGTATCTGTATGCCTCTCAGTCAGCTGTATTCTGTGTAAAGCTTTCTCTATGTCTCTCTTGACTAATTCTCTGTGTATCTCTATTGTTTTTTTCTCTGTGTATTTGAATGTGTCTATTCTTCTCTTCTTATCTGTCTTTTGAAAATTTGAATGCATCTGCAATTAATGCTGACAGCCTTGAGAATAACCGACATTGATTTATTTCCCCAACTGTCCCGTGGAAAAATGGCAAACAATAATCCTGAGAAGACCATAATTAATTATCCTTCTAACTGATACATTCAAAGAATGTTAGAGCATTTATTACTCAGGAATTATTGCATTAGAGTGGGGACAGAAGGCTGGAAATAACTAAGTCTGGAATCGTCGAACAGATAGCAGAATTCGTCGAACTGAGTTCACAGTTCATCGAGCTGAGACATTATATTTGTCGACCAGACAACTTCTGTTCATCGAGCCGAGTTCCATGATCGTCGAGCTGAAAACTGAACTGCTGTCTCTTTTGATCTTTGCCTATTCGTCGAGCTGGTAAATGTGTTCATCGACTGGAGTTCAGCAATTATTCTGGAGTTATCAAATATCCTGTGTCGACACAATTACTCCTTTGTGTCGACACAAGTCTTCTGTATGGTGTCGACATAGCCTTTCCACAATGTCGACTGATGATCTTAGTGTCGACACAAGTTCTTCTAGTGTTGACTTAGTTGATGTTGACATATACTTTGAGTGTCGACATGAGTCTTTTGGTTGCAGAGTTTGTCGGACAGAGAACTGGGTTCGTCGACCTGAGACTAGAGAACATGGTCTCGATAGAATGCTATGATAGTTCATAGATTCGTCGACCAAAGAATGATGTTCGTCGAGCTAAGTCTAGAGAACTTTGAATTCGTCGAGCTAAGAATGATTCTGGACTTAGAGAAAAATTGATGAACCTCTAGCAATATAGTTGAAGTGAAAATCCAGAAATCGTCGAGCAAAGAATGAAGTTCGTCGACCTGAGAACTAGGTTCGTCGACCTGAGTCTAGAGAATAGTCTGGATTTAGAATTCTGAAGGTGGAATCCAAGGATCGTCAAACTGAGACTGAAGTTCGTCGAGCTCGGCTCGGAGAATATTTCTCTAAGATCGTCGAGCTGAGAACGCCTATCGTCGACCTGAGTTCGACAAACGTTGAACTCATTTTACTTAGTCTCTTGAGAATTCTCTGAATCTTGTGGAAAACTCTATGTCTTGAGTCTCTGGCAGTCTGATGATGGCTTGTCCATGTGGTGTTATTACTGAGGACTTGCCCTAGACTCTAGGACACAACTTTGACCCTGGCTATACATGTTGGGTCACATCATCTTACGTTAGTAAACCTAGCCCAAATCAAACTAGGGATCCAACAAAAAAAGACTTAGAAAATATTCTATCTGGAAAAGAAGTAACTCGAGAAAAATTGACTTTTGTTCTCGAGAACATATTCTGTTACTTGAGAAAAGAATCTGTTACTCGAAAAATAACTTTTGGTTCTCGAGAAGTAATACTGACCTTCTCGAGAAAAACACGTGGCTTCTCGAGAAAATGACTTAGAAAAATATTCTGTACTAGAAATGAGATAACTCGAGGAAAATCATTGTGTACTGGCGAACACATGGCTTTCTCGAGAACATCACTAAGCTTTCTCGAGAACTGTTTCTGCAACTCGAGTTCAAGACAAGTCTCACTCGAGAATAACATTCCTACTCGAGAAAAATACTTGAGTTTTTCTGAAAATCTGTAAATTTAATTTCTTCAAGATATACAACTGCTAACTTTTCTCTCATGCCTTTAGTGCTTGAAAAAAAAACTGTGTCCCAATTATGAGGGATTACATTGTATGGTCCTGTGTTTGGTGAATCATTGTAGAATGATATTGGTCTACACTTGGTAATTGTATCCTTCAAACACTCAACAGAAAAGGACATCAAATACAACCTTAATTCATCTTAGTTTAAGGGTGACTTCATACAAATTTGGGTTATTATGGATGCAATACCCAACAATCTCCCCCTATTTGTAGAAGTCAGAACCCTCTACACTAAGGTGAATTATATCAAAATAAACAAGTAAAGAAACTAATAACCATGAAAAATAGAAGAAAAGCTGTATAAAATAAAAATCTGATCAGCAAAACTAAAGGTTATATTTATAGAAATTGTCCAAGAGAAATTCAACTCCAAGATTTCAAAAAATTGAATTTTCGATCATCAACAATGTCTACTGGTTCTATTGTTGTTGTATTTCTTGCTTTTATTATTGTCTCTTCTGGTAGCTGTAAGGTTTTGGAAAATACTTTGGAGGTCAGAGTGGAGCTTTGGGATTGTTCCTTCCATATTCTATGTCATACAACCTTCTCTTGGTAATAGATTCTTCATATAGATCCCATTCATAGGTGATGTAATGTATGTTCCTGTTTTCATTAAAATCAACCACAAGTTTTGGAGTATCAAGAATCAGAGCTTTGGAGGTAGGACTCCAAACTTCAGAAATATCTTGACGTCTTCTCCTTTCAGCTTCAAGATGAGGAGTTAATCTGCTGGCTGATGCACAATCACCAAATTTTCTTCTTTTGGCTTTCTGAATCTCTGGAGTGAAAGATATAGTACATAAACACCTAGAGGGGGGGTGAATAGGTGACCAAATTCTTTTTAACTTTTTATGGCAGCAATAAGTATTAACACAGATTTATATCTACTTCTATTTCACAGCAATCACACAGCATTCACAGCAAACCACAGCACACAGAAGACACACAGTTTTATAGTGGTTCCCCAAGGTTTGGGTACATCCACTTTCCCCCTTCGCCTATCTAGCAGTGTACTAGATTCGGCCAAACTCCTCCACTATCTCAGAACCCAAACTGGTTCCTACACCTCAGGCCCAAGGCCCTACAACTCAGCTTCTTCACAAAGCCTACACTCAGCCACAAAGGCCTACACTCAGCCACAAGGCCTACACTCAGCCACAAGGCCTACACTCAGAGATTTCAATCTCCTACACTCAGGCACTCAAGCCCTACACTCAGCCTTTATAATTACAGGCTTACAAGACTCAGATCCAAAGGATCCTACAAGATAAAATGAATACAAAATGTGACTCAACAAATCAGAGAAAAGAGAGAGAAGAGTTGTGAGTTTCTTGATGAGTTCTTGGAAGAACTCAGCTGGAAATCAATCTGACTTAGCTTTCTTCAAAGCTTCTTGAAAGTAGAACTCAATAAGATTGACTCCTTCTGCAGTTGATCCTTGATCTCTGCTACTTAAGATTCAGAGTAAATCTGAACCCTTCTTCTCAGCCTGGTTCCAACGGCTGATTTCTTGGATGGAGCTCTCTCTCTCCAACTTCTTAGATCTTCACTTGATAGCTAGATCTTCTTTAGACAATCACTTGATCTGAACTTTTTCCTCTTCAACAGTTTCTGTAGACTGTATAAGCCTATTTAGGCCTTCTTCATGGTAACCGGCTGGTCGGTCCATAACTGAATTCTGACAACTCTGACAGGTGCTGTAGACCGGCTGGAATGGCAGCTGTCAAGTCATCCAGTCAGTTCTTGAAAATTCTATAACTGTCTAGAAGTGTCGAGACTTATCTGTCTTTAAGTGTCGACACTTATAGACCAAGTGTCGACACATGTTGTCTAAGTGTCGACACTAGCCTACAAGGTGTCGACACAACTCCTTGTGTTGTAGATTTTTATATCTCGACACTACTTCTTCTTCATGTGCAACACTGAAATTGAGTGTCGACACAAGTACTTGTACTTCAGTATTTTGCTGAATTCTTCTAAGTGTCGACACAACACCTTTGTGTCGACACATCTTCATGTGTTGAATCTGTTAAGTGTCGACACTGCTTCTTGGTGTCGACACATGTCTTTAGTGTTGATACTTGCTGAGTGTCGACACATGCCTGGGTGTCGACACATTCTTCTTCTGTCGAGACTCTGGCTGAGTGTCGACACATTCCTTAGTGTCGACACTTGTACTTAGAATATTTTGTTGAACTTTGCTGTTCTTTGCTAAGTGTCGACACAGCTCCTTGTGTCGACACTTTCTTCAAGTGTTGAGTCTTCAGCTGAGTGTCGACACATTGTTCTGGGTGTCGACACTTACTTCCAGTGTGACTCTTCTGCTAAGTGTCGACACATTGTTCTTGTGTCGACACTTTCTTCAAGTGTTGACTCTTAGTTGAGTGTCGACACATTGTTCTGAGTGTCGACACTTGTACTTAGTCTCTGCTAACTTTGCTGAGTGTCGACACATCTTCAAGGTCGACACTTTCTGGTGTAGACACAGTTTCACTGGGTGTCGACACAACTGCTAAGTGTCGACACAGCTTCACTGCACTCTTCTTCATTGAGTGTCGACACAGCTCCTTGTGTCGACACTTTCTGTCTGGTGTCGACTCAGCATCCCTGGTGTCGACACAAATACTCCAAGTGTCGACACTGCTTGCTGGGTGTCGACACAAGTCTTCTTAAGTGTCGACACTTTCCCTCTGGGTGTCGACACATGGACTTAGAAACTTTTTGCTTCTTTCCTGCAAATACTTAGCCTGCACAAGTAAACTCAAAAACACATCAAATACATTTTGATGTATATCATTGATTTGGGTGAGGCTTCTTCAAATCAGGTACATTTGAACCAATGTACCCAACAATCTCCCCCTATTTGGAGAAGTCATAACCCTTAGTCAATGATATACACCATTCATATAAAATTACAAAATGATGTAAAGCAGGATTATATATAGCAGGGCAAACATAAACATGTATCAAACAAACATGTACACATAGATTGCATCACAGAACAATTATGAAATAAATTTAACACATAGCAAATTTATACACAACACATTGTTCCAATATTTTGTCATATTCATATTTCAAAAAGTTTACAGAATGTTTTACATCAAAAGATTACATAGTAAACTTTAAGAAAATTCTAATTCTATTTCTGTTCAGGCTCTTTGATCACTATTCCTTTTCCAGCTTGTACTTTGGCTTGAACAGGAGCTTCAGCAACTTCAGCATCAGCAGGCTTCTTGTCTTTCAGATCTTTCTTCAAGTTCCTCAGCCTTAATCTTTTGCCTCTTCAAAATAATGATAAGGCTTGGGAAAGTACTTGCTAGGCTCCTGAGCAGTAGGAGGTAGCTTTCCCATCTTGGCCTTTCTCCTGTATTGGACTATAGCCTCCTGCCTTATCTCATGCTTTCTCCATTCAGCCTCAGAAAACCACTTGTTCCTGTCTTGAATGTTATTTTGCAGCATTCCATGCAGTCAAAATAATGTTCCTGAGGTGTGGCTCCACTGCTCAAAGTCAGGTCTTTGTTCAGCTTGCTCCCTGAACCTCTTCTTTGACAATGGGTTTCTTCTTCAGCTTGCTCCTTCAAGAGAGCTTCCTGTAAAGCTTTAGAGACAGGCTGAACAACTTTCTCTAGTATAACATTGTCCTTACCCCCAGGTGGGCTATACATGGACTGTATGTCAGCATGGATCATGTCAAAATCTGGTGGAGGATAAATCACTTGAGCTACTTCTGGTTGCTCACCTCCACGATAGGCAGGGTTAATTCCAGATTCTGCTACATTATCATCATCACAAAGAGGAGGATAACCAAGAGTGGCTCTGATGGAATTAGAAACCCATTTTGCATGGTCAGAGCCAGCTTTGACTAAGACCCTCTCCCCCTTTATGACTTCTCTTTCTATGTGATCCCTTAAGTCATCTTTTTGAAATCTGATGGGCATTGAGATAATTGACTCCATCCCTGTAGAAAGGTCTTAACCTTTGGAGTTTTTCAGAGATCAGCTTCTGAGAGTCTTGAATAGCAGTTGTAATATCAGTTAAGCTCTCCTGCAGTGCTTTATCAAAAGCTGTCATAGCAGTAGCAGTAGAAGTTGTTAGGCCAGCAGCAATGTTCTTCATTTCTGTGACAATAACATTGTGAGATTGTGTCAAATTGTCATTCATTCTTATTTGGTTTCTCTAGAACATACCCCTGCTTCTGTGCTATGTCATCTACTTGAGCCTTTATCTTTTCCTGATGTGTAGCAAGATAGACTACTGCATTCCTCCCTTGTGGAAGCAGTCTGTCATCTCCTTCTTATTAAGATTCATCTCAAATCTTATTGACTTGATATCCTGGGCCAGATCAAATTGCAATGATTTCTTCCCTTCATCCACATACGTCTCAATTGCCTGCCTGTGCTCATCCAGTTTAATTTGCATTGCAACCATCATTGCACTATAATCAATAGTTGGAGCTGGCTGTGATATAGGTTGTGGAGCAACAGTTTGTAAGGCCTTTTTGTAACTCTGGCTTCTTCTCCTGAAAACTTGAAACTTTATTTTCTTAGCCCTTGTAGCCTCCTCATCTTCAGAAGCTGAGGATCTAGCTATCTCTACCCTCTCCTTAGGTAGCTCTTCAACAGCTTGGGGCTTTTCAGCTTCTGTCCTTGCAGGCTCTTCAACAATTGGCACTTGCTCCCCCTCAACTGGAGCATTCTCCCCCTCAGCAGCAGCAGTTTCCTTGTCAAAATCTGCTTGATCAGATTTAGAAATAAATATTCCATGGTATACTCTTGGGAGAATGAGCTGGAGAAATTTCTGGGCTCATCTACCACTGGATCAGATACAAACTGAGCTGCAGCAGATGTGTCTTCCATACAACATCTGGGACTTGACTAGCCGTCTGTGGTTGCTGATAAACACAGACAAATCAGTATCTTCTATAGGAAAACACAAAGCATTAAGCTCAGTAATTACCTAGAATTGTGGTTGTAGTGCTCACTTTCAAGAGGAGTGGGTTCTTCACAATAGTGGCACCCCCCTTGGAAATGTGGACCTTGTGTATGGGGTAGCTTGAGGTAGCTCCCCATGGATATCAGCAACATCTTGTTGGCAGTAGACTTTCAACAGTCTCTTCTTTATGCTCATCAGGTGTGAAGACAAACTTGCTCTTCACTTTCAGAGCTGCTGGACGGATCCTGAGCCACTGGGGCAGACTTCTTCTTCTTCTTGAGTGGGGTTTCCTTTTCAGAAGTGATCTTCTCAGGGGTTGGCATCTCTTAGTTCAACACCCTGTCCCATCTGGAGAATATCTCATGTCCATTTTCCTCATATGATTTATTTTAGTGCATGCGTCTGACCCATAACTTCTGGTATAACACCAGCAAGGTATAGACTTAAAATCTGCCAAGATTGGGCTTCTTCAGGCTTTCTTGATCTTTCAAAAATACTATAGACCAGTCATTTTTCAGATTGAAGATTATTCTGGTCATAATGCTGAACATATGGGACAGACACTCTGTCATGCCCTCCTTGGCTTGCTCATATCACTTTTCCAATAATTTCAGACAGGAAATTTCCCCTGACTGTTCATTCCTTTTCTATTGAAAACTGAACCAATCTTCATCTTAGAATCAGACCACACCATGCCATGCATCTCTGGTCTTGGAAGCTGTAATCTCTCTTCTTCTTCCTAGTCTGGTAACTGAAGGACTTTTCTCAGACTTTTTGGTGACACCTTCCCTTTTCACCATGGACCCTGGACTTGATCTTCAATCAGTGTCGTCTACCTTAGCTCCATTAAGGAATTCCAAGACTTCCTTCTTCCAAATTTTTGTTGCTCTGAAACAAGATATTCTAACCCTGAGTCGGCAAACTAGGTTACTACAGTCTTGATCTCTTGATCTGCATCATCAAAAGCATTGCGCACCAGCTCGTAGCCTTCGTTGACGTTCTCCTCAAAGCTTTGGCGCCATTAGGGTTTGATGAATTTGACTGGAGAGAAGAGAGGTGTCGACACACAAGTTTTGGTCTCGAAATTTGTGAAAGCGTGTCGACAGACTAAGGCAAAACCCTATTTATACCTTTCTAGTTTTGAAGATGAAAAGGCGGGCGGCTAACTTAAATTGTGTCGACACTGGTCAAAAGTGTCGACACTGACTTATAATGTCTCGACACTACGTGTCGACACAAGTTTTAGTCAACAGATTAATGTGTCGACACTTGTTTATGTGTCGACACCACTTAACTCGACACATAGTCGAGACTTTACTTAGATAATTCTGAGTAAACACTATGTGTCGACACCACCTTGGTTGTGTCGACACCAACTTGTCATGTGTCGACACTAATATTCTGAAGTGTCGACACAACTTCCTAGATGTGTCGACACCTTTTCCTGAAGTGTCGACACCACTATTATGTGTCGACACATAGATCTCTATGTGTCGACACCTTTTTACTTATCCATTTCCAATTCTATAAACTTACTCTAAGTTTATCATTCCTAGTTCAATTTTAAACCTATTGAACTTAGCTTCTTCTAGGGGCTTAGTATACATATCAGCTAGTTGATTATCAATTTTAACATATTCTAGTAAATATCTTCTTTCTCTACATGCTCCCTAAGAAAATGATATTTTATCTCAATATGTTTAGTTCTACTATGGGAAACAGGATTATGTGCAATTGAAATAGCACTTGTAGAATCACAGAAGAGTGGAGTTCTACTTACCTGAAATCCATAGTCCTCAAGCTGATGTTGTATCCACAGAAGTTGAGCACAACAACTTCCTGCAGCCACATACTCTGATTCTGCAGTGGAGATAGCCACACTTGTTTGCTTTTTGCTACTCCAAGAAATCAGTCTTCCACCTAGGAATTGACAGGTTCCAGTAGTGCTTTTCTGTCTTCTTTGCATCCTGCAAAGTCTGCATCTGAATAACCTGTTGTTTTCAAAATCCCCATTCCTAGGGTACCAGAGGCCTAGATAAGGAGTGCTCTTTAGATATCTCAATATTCTTTTGACTGCTGTCAAATGAGACTCTTTAGGGCAGGCTTGATACCTTGCACAGACACATGTAGCATACATGATATCTGGTATACTTGCAGTCAAGTATAATAGGGAGCCAACTATCCCTCTATACAAGGTTTCATCCACAGTTTTCCCTGCATCATCCTTGCTAAGAGACATACTTGACCCCATAGGAGTCTTCATGGTGCTGGATGAATCCATACCATACTTCCTTATGAGTTCTAGGATGAACTTGGACTGGCAGATGGATAATCCATTATCAGTCTGTCTTACTTGGAGACCCAAGAAGAACTTTAGCTCTCCCATACTACTCATCTCAAATTGACCTTGCATCAGTTTTGCAAACTTTTTGCAAAGGCTACTTTCAGTAGACCCAAATATAATGTCATCTACATATATTTGGACTAGAATTACTTTGCCTTTAGATTCCCTAAGGAATAGAGACTTGTCTATTTTCCCCCTTGTGAACTTATTCTCAATGAGGAAACTAGACAGGGTTTCATACCAAGCCCTAGGGGCTTGCTTTAACCCATATAAAGCTTTCCTAAGTCTATAGACATGATTAGGTAGAGTTGAATCAACAAAACCTGAGGGTTGTTCCACATAGACTTCTTCTTTAAGATTACCATTTAGAAATGCTGACTTGACATCCATTTGGTAAACATTGAATCCTTGAAAGGTTGCATAGGCCAGGAACATTCTTATGGCTTCCATTCTGGCTACTGGAGCAAAGGTTTTATCAAAATCAATACCTTCTTTCTTCCTATATCCTTTAGCAACCAGTCTTGCTTTGTTCTTAATGATGACTCCTTGTTCATCCATCTTGTTCCTATAGATCCACTTGGTTCCAATTATATTATGGTCTTTAGGTTTAGGAACAAGCTCCAGACCTTGCACCTCTTGAACTGATTGAGTTCTTCTTGCATTGCCTCAATCCAAAAGAGGGTCTTTGATGGCTTCTTCAAACTTCTTATGTTCAACTTGGGATAGGAAACTGGAGTAGATTGCTGCATTCAGGTTTCTGCTCCTTGCTTGTACCCCTTGTCTTGGATCACCAATGATTTGCTCAGCTGTATGATCTCTTAGATGCCTATTGGCTGGAGGCATCCTGACTTCAGGTTGAGCTTCTTCAACATCTTCATCATGTTGTACTCCTTGAACTTCATCTGCAGTTGGTACATGTAGTACTCCCCCTGGACAGCAGCCACTATCTTCAACTTGCTGCCTTGCAGTTGGTACTTCTTCTATAGTAAGCTTGTCTATCTTCTTGGTTATACCTGAGGAGCTGCATACACTACTAGACAACTCATTGTTAATAAGCCTAGTTTCATCAAATACTACATGTACAGTCTCTTCCACAACTTGTGTTGTCAAGTTGTAGACTCTATAAGCCTTACTATTGTTGCTGTACCCAACAAAGATCCCCTCTTGGGACTTGGCAGCAAACTTAGTCAAGTAAGACTTTCTATTGTTAAGTATAAAGCACTTATAACCAAAAATCCTGAAGTAGGATAGATTTGGTTTGCTGCCTTTCACAACCTCATAGGGGGTCTTGTTGAGACTTTTAGTTATGGTAGCCCTATTAATAACATGGCATGCAGTATTCACTGCCTCAGCCCAGAAGTATTCTGGTAGTGTTGTATCATTTAATAGGGTCCTACCAGCCTCAATCAAGGTTCTATTCTTCCTCTCAGCAATGCCATTTTGCTGAGGTGTCCTTGGTGAAGAAAACTCTTGAAATATCCCAAATTCTTCACATAGTTTTGTCATGTTATCAGACTGAAACTCTGTACCATGGTCACTTCTTATTTTGACCACTGTACTATTTAGTTCATTCGGAATTTGTCTAACAAAGCTATAGAAGACATTGGGTGTTTTAGATTTCTGTCTAAGAAAGAACACCCAGGAAAACCTTGAGTCATCATCTACAACTACAAAGGTATAGACCTTCCTACCTAGGCTGTGAACTGTCATTGGACCAAAGAGATCCATATGCAAGAGGTATAAACACCTCACAGCATCTTTGTTTTCTATGCTTCTAAAGGTGGATCTAGTCTGCTTGCCCTTTTGACAAGCTGAGCAAATATCATCTTTAATACACTTAACTTGAGGACCATTCCTCACTAACTCTTTACTAAAGAGTTTGCCAATTGTCTTGTAATTAAGATGGGCTAGCCTCTTGTGCCATTTGACACAATGAGAGACTTTCTCATCAGCCACAAGACACACTTGAGAACCATTGGTCTCACACATAATGTCTAGGCAGTAGACATTCCTCTTTCTATAACCTGTCAAAATGATCTCTTGATCAGTTGACCTCTTGATATGACAACCATTCTTAACAAATGAGATGTCATACCCTACATCACTTAATTGACTTATACTTATTAGGTTGTGTTTCAAACCTTTAACATAAGCCACTTGAGTAATGGTAACTAAGTTACTAGAAATGTTACCAAACCCTTTGATGATTCCTTTTTCAGAACCACCAAAGGTGACTTTAGGACCATCTTTGATTGTAGTGTAGTCCTTTAGCAATTCCCTTGTTCCAGTCATATGTCTGGAACATCCACTGTACAAGTACCATATAGGGGCATGGCCACTTGGACTCACCTGCAAAATAGATTAATGAACCTTAGAACCCAAAGAATTCTTGGGTCCTTGGTACTTGTTAGTTTGCATCCTGACAAGGCTACCTGCTGGTTTTCCAACAGGCAGTTTGCTACTCACTTTGGCACTAACATTGTGCCAACAGTCCATTGCATAGTGGCCTACCTTGCCACAGCACCAACACTCAAACTTATTGTACCTTTGCTTAGGTACTGTCTTTGCTGTTTTATCTACATCAGACTTGTTGAGAGTTGGGGCTTTGCCCTTGGACATAGACTTGGACTGAACAGTCCTAGCAGGTCTTGTAAATCCCAGTCCAACTTTACCTTTGTGATGAACAAATTCATCAATTATGGGTAAAACAGACTTTGGTTTAGAAAACCTAGCAACTAAGTCTTTCTCCATCTGAAGATTAATCTCCAGACTCTTGATTTGATCATTTTTAAATGATATAGTTCCCATCTAAATCACAGTTATGTGCTTCAGTCTGGCTATCTTATTAAGCTTTTGATCAAATAACTTCTCAGAATCTGTTGCTGCAGCTTTGAGATTTGCAATTTCCTTTGCCTGACTTTTAGCTAGGGACTTGCTCTTCTTATAAGCTTGCAACAGAACTCTATATTCATCTATCAACTGATGAATATCTTCTTCAGACTCAGATGCACTCTCATCATTTGATGAGCATGACTCTGATTCTGTACAGGCACAAGAAACTGAACTTAAAGTTGAACTTTGTACCTTACTAGGTCCTGGCTGCTCCAGGATTTTGTCATTTTCAGTCAATGCCATCAGTCCTTGGCACTGACAGTCTTCTTGTTCATATATAGAATTCATAATCTGCATGAACTCTTCTTCTTCTTCCTCAGCAAACAGCCCTATATATGCCTCAACATCTGACTCAGTTTCTGATGAAGATAAATCAGACAGGCTCTTGTCCTTTTTGGCAACAAAAGACTTCTCCTTCTTGCCCTTGTATTGAGTCTTTTTCTTGTCACTAGACTCCTTCCTTTTCTCTGGACAATCTGCTATCACATGACCTTGTCTATTGCAGCAATATCACACAATTTTTGATAGTGTAGCTTTGCTAGACTTAGACTTTTTCCTGTCTTTCTTTGAAGACTTCTTTTTCTGATAAGAGTCTTCCTTTCCCTGTGAAGTAGATGGCCTTGTCCTCCACTGTTTCTTCTTTAAGAATTTCTGAAAATGTCTTGTGAAGGCAGTAAAGTCCTCATCACTTTCACTGCTTTCAGACTTTGTGCTGACTGACTCATCTGACTCAGATTCAGCTACTTTTGGTGGTGGAGAAGGTGACTTACTTCTATACTTTCTGGGGGCTTCTGTTTTGAAGGCCACTGTCCTTTCTTTGTGTTCACTTCTTGTTGATTTCTCCTCTTCTTTCCTCACCATTAACTGCATTTCATAGGACAGCAATTTGCCAAACAGTGTTGGTGGAGGAATTTCTCCTAACTTAGCCATTTCTCTAATGGCACAGATCTTGGTGTCCCAATCTTTTATTAGGGACCTTAGAAACTTGTCATTGAGTTCATAAATACTGAACTCTCTGCCATAGGACACGAGCTCATTCACTATCCTGTAGAACTTTTTATAGCACTCAGTTATGCTATCAGCTTTTCCTTGTCTAAAACTTTCATATTCTTGATTTAGCAAGGATTTCCTGTCTTACCTCACTTCTTCAGAACCCTCCATATACACAATAAGAGTATCCCACATCTCTTTGGCTGTCTTACAGTGTATTAGATTCTGAAAAGTTGCATCATCTATGGCACTCACTATAATGTTTTGATCCCTTTTGTCCATGGTGGCTAGAACAATCTCATCCTTTGTCATTTCAGAGAAATCCTTAGGTGTTCTCTGATTTGCATCTAAGACTGACACCTTCATTGGCACATATGGCCCTTCCTTTACTGTGATATAAATCCTAGGGTCTGAGGCTTCCATAAACAGCCTTACCCATTCCTTCCAGATCCCAAAGATCTCTTTCCTACATATGGGTAGCTTCATGGATCTCAATTCCTTGTGATTTTCAGTGGAACCCATGGTTCTTGATTTTCTTGATTCTGTACTTTGACTTAGACTGAATCTGCCAACAGGATCTACTCAGACAGTTATGTCCCTTTTGAGGAACCTGGCTCTGATACCACTTGAAAGATATAGTACCTAAACACCTAGAGGGGGGGGGGGTGAATAAGTGACCAAATTCTTTTTAACTTTTTATGGCAGCAATCAGTATTTAACACAGATTTATATCTACTATTTCACAGCAATCACACAGCATTCATAGCAAACCACAGCACACAGAAGACACACAGTTTTATAGTGGTTCCCCAAGGTTTGGGTACATCCACTTTCCCTCTTCGCCTATCTAGCAGTATACTAGATTCGGCCAAACTTCTCCACTATCTCAGAACCCAAACTGGTTCCTACACCTCAGGCCCAACGCCCTACAACTCAACTTCTTCACAAAGCCTACACTCAGCCACAAAGTCCTACACTCAGCCACCAAGGCCTACACTCAGAGATTTCAATCTCCTACACTCAGGCACTCAAGCCCTACACTCAGCCTTTATAATTGCAGGCTTACAAGACTCAGATCCAAAGGATCCTACACGATAAAATGAATACAAAATTGTGACTCAACAACTCAGAGAAAAGAGAGAGAAGAGTTGTGAGTTTCTTGATGAGTTCTTGGAAGAACTCAACTGAAATCAATCTGACTTAGCTTTCTTCAAAGCTTCTTGAAAGTAGAACTCAATAAGATTGACTCCTTCTGCAGTTGATCCTTGATCTCTGCTACTTAAGGTTCAGTGTAAATCTGAACCCTTCTTCTCAGCCTGGTTCCAACTGCTGATTTCTTGGATGGAGCTCTCTCTCTCCAACTTCTTAGATCTTCACTTGATAACTAGATCTTCTTTAGACAATCACTTGATCTGAACTTTTTCCTCTTCAACAACAGTTTCTGTAGACTGTATAAGCCTATTTATAGGCCTTCTTCATGGTAACCGGCTGGTCCGGTCCATAACTGAATTCTGACAACTCTGACAGGTGCTGTAGACCGGCTGGAATGGCAGCTGTCAAGTCATCCAGTCAGTTCTTGAAAATTCTGTAACTGTCTAGAAGTGTCGAGACCATCTATCTTTAAGTGTCGACACTTATAGACCAAGTGTCGACACATGTTATCTAAGTGTCGACACTAGCCTACAAGGTGTCGACACAACTCCTTGTGTTGTAGATTTTATATCTCGACACTACTTCTTCTTCATGTGTCGACACTGAAATTGAGTGTCGACACAAGTACTTGTACTTCAGTATTTTGCTGAATTCTTCTAAGTGTCGACACAACACCTTTGTGTCGACACATCTTCATGTGTTGTATCTGTTAAGTGTCGACACTGCTTCTTGGTGTCGACACATGTCTTTAGTGTTGATACTTGCTGAGTGTCGACACATTGCTCTGGGTGTCGACACATTCTTCTTCTGTCGAGACTCTGGCTGAGTGTCGACACAACTCCTTAGTGTCGACACTTGTACTTAGAATATTTTGTTGAACTTTGCTATTCTTTGCTAAGTGTCGACACAGCTCCTTGTGTCGAGACTTTCTTCAAGTGTTGAGTCTTCAGCTAAGTGTCGACACATTGTTTTGGGTGTCGACACTTACTTCCAGTGTTGACACTTCTGCTAAGTGTCGACACATTGTTCTTGTGTCGACACTTTCTTCAAGTGTTGACTCTTCTGTTGTGTGTCGACACATTGTTCTGAGTGTAGACACTTGTACTTAGTCTCTGCTGACTTTTGCTGAGTGTCGACACATCTTCAAGTGTCGACACTTTCTGGTGTAGACACAGTTTCACTGGGTGTCGACACAACTGCTAAGTGTCGACACAGCTTCACTACACTCTTCTTCATTGAGTGTCGACACAGCTCCTTGTGTCGACACTTTCTGTCTGGTGTCGACTCAACATCCTTGGTGTCGACACAAATACTCCAAGTGTCGACACTGCTTGCCTGGGTGTCGACACAAGTCTTCTTAAGTGTCGACACTTTCCCTCTGGGTGTCGACACATGGACTTAGAAACTTTTTCTTCTTTCCTGCAAATACTTAGCCTGCACAAGTAAACTCAAAACACATCAAATACATTTTGATGCATATCATTGAGTTGGGTGAGGCTTCTTCAAATCAGGTACATTTGAACCAATGTACCCAACATGGAGGTTCTTGAGGAGGCATATTTAGTTGTTCTGATTCGCAAACTCCCTCATAGTTTTCAGGAGGTGATCCTTCAAAATATTCAAGAGGTGGTCCTTCAAAGTATTCAGGAGGTGGAGAGAATGTTGGCCTATTCACAACCAAGTGTGCGGGAGGGGGTACAGAAGGATCCATTGCCAGATCAGAGAAAGGTTGATTATACAACCAAATGATAGTATCATAAGTGTATATCTTTGCGCTTTGGACTTCTTTGAGCACTGAAGTCTGGATCTCTTTCAGTTGATCATCCCACTGATTTTTCATTATTTGCACTTATTTCTCAAGCTATTCTTTAACCTTATCCTCCCCCATTCTGACTTCTATAGATAGGGTGCTAATTACATCTACTTTGAAGTGCCCAACTTCTTCACAAGTTTTGAAGTTGCGTTCTTGGGCTTTCTTTTCAAGTTGAATCTGATTATTTGCAAGGGTAACTGATTGTTCCATTACTTCACCAATGTTGGTAATGGTATGATCAATTGCTTTTCCTCCAATTTGTAAAAGCCTTTTAAATTCATCAGTATTATTCTTGATTTCAGTAAATCCATGGATCATTTCTTTTTCCAATGTCGTTAATTTGTCAGATACAATTTTAATAGAAGAATCAAAATAAGCTCTCTGAGCAGTTAGCATAGCATCAATCTTGCTTAAGATAGAACCTTCAGGAAATGTTTCAGTTTGAGTAGATGGTGGAGGTAGAACTGGGACTGTCCATGGAGCAATCTCTTCAATGATGATAATGGAGGTAGAGGTTTGATTTCTGTTGATTGTGCTTTCTTCATCTTCAGCATCTATGGGCAGTATGGAGGGAATATTAAAGTGAAGACTGGGAAGTAGTGGTTTAGTAGCTTCAACAAGAGTTTCATCTTAAAAATCATGAATAAAAACAACTTATGCATCATGTGTATCCTCAAATGGAGATTGCACTGGTTCTGGTACAAGAGTTTTTTCATGAGAAGACTATATTGGAGAATAGTCATGGTCTGGATATGCTGGAGACTTTGTAGGAGGAGAGGGCTGCTCTTCAGGAGTAGTGAAAAGAGGCTCTTTAGAAGAGATTTCCTCTATCATCTGGTTGATATCTTCATCAGTAGACAAAACATGGTCTTGAACATGGGCATCAGTCAGGTTTTCTGTATCTGGTATACCTGCAATAGTAAAATCTATATGGTCTGTATGAAACAGGGTGGAAGAGGCAGCAGCAGGAGTAGAAACTAGGGCTTGAATTGTTGTAGCAGCTGGAGCAGGAGCTGGAGTTGGAGAGGGCTGAGCTAGATCAGATGGGGCAGGCTCCGCCTTAATAACTGGATCAGTTATCTGATGAGAAGGGGGAGATGGAGTCTTGTCCACATCTTCAGTTTCCTTTGTAGTTTTGTCAGACTTCTGAAGTTTAACTTCCCATCTCTGAATGGATGTGATGGAAACTTTCTTCAAATGGTGTAGGGCCATGCCCTTTTTCATGGAGAAAACTTCAGGGTCCATCTGGTTCAGGTACAGAGAAATGATCCTGCCATAATTAGGGCTCTTAATACATGCCTTAATTTTGTCAAAGAGCATCATACCCCACTGATATTTCTTTCTACAAATAACTGCAGTCATCATATCAAAGAATTATGGTGTGATATAACTTATAGAGCTTGTACTGCAGAGGAGGACTTTTCCCAGAATATCTGCGAGTAGCTTACTTTCAACATTCATGAACTGTCTTCGAACAGTGTGAGATGATTGGGGAATCCCACAGAAACTGTGTGACCTTAATTTCATAATCTACTCCTACTAGATCATCTTCTTCATCTATCACAGGTAGTTGCAGAAATTTGGAAATAGAGAGAGGTCATTTTTACCTTGACATCTCAAACCGTTGATTTGAGCACCTTGCCATGGCACTTGAATTTGGCATGTTGAAAGAATTCTTCGACATCAAAAATTAAAACTCGGTATGGGTGTTCCAAAACAAAAGATAAACTGGCGGTATCGAGTAAGATTAGAACGTTACTGAAGTCATTTGAAATTTCACTAATCCCTGTTGAGACTAGTCCGCTGCTAATTCCGAGCTTAGAAGACGATACAATTAATGTGGAGAGAGAGATGTTGGTTGTCCAGTGAATGGAGAAATGGGCTTGATTCGGCAGTCGGCGGTGACGAAGAAGGTGAAGTGTCTTTTCTCAAGAGAAAGGGTTTTGAAATCGGGAATAGAAAATTCTTGGACTATAATCTATTTATATTTTCCTTTAATTTTGATGATAAAAGATATAAATAACGCTAAAAATACCTGGAATATGACGGTGAAGTGCCTGGATGCCAGTAGGAAAAATTTGAACTTGATGAAAAATTTCCACTCTGATTTCTCGAGATGGATTGTTGTTCTCGAGAAGAAGATAGTTAGCACTCGAGTAGAATTCTTCTTGTTCTCGAGTAGAAGTTTCCAATTTCTCGAGTAGTGCAGTCCATGTTCTCGAGTAGAAGTTTCCAATTTCTCGAGTAGTGCAGTCCATGTTCTCGAGTAGAGCTTTTGTTCTCAAGAACTAATTTTGACGTTCTCGAGTAAAGCTTTTGTTCTCAAAAAATAATTCCGCCGTTCTTGAGTACAAGTGATGTACTCGAGAAATGAAGTTCATGCTTTGAAATTTTCTTGATTTTGCAGTATAACCAGATCTTGAACTTCCTTGAGACCTTTTGTAATGCCCCTAGACGATCCAACGTGACGATTTGACAACTCCGCTCTAGGCGACGCTACTGGGCTACAGCCCAGGCACCCCAACCCCTCTCCTTCCACAGGCGGGTTGTTGGTGGCTACAGCCTCCCTTTGATGAGCGAACTCTACAGTTAAGTTAGGTCGTACGGGGACTTCCCAGGAGGTCACCCATCTCAGTACTACTCTCGCCCAAGCACACTTAACTATGGAGTTCCTTCACTTCTCATCGCCAATTGATCTGCAGGTCAATTGGTGATGAGAATTGAAGGAACTTCGTAGATAAGCGTGCTTGGGCGAGAGTAGTACTGGGATGGGTGACCTCCGGGGAAGTCCCCGTATGGCCCAACTTAACTGTTGAGTTCGCTCATCAAAGGGAGGTTGTGGCCACCAACAACTCGCCCGTGGAGGAAGAGGGGTTGGGGTGCTTGGGCTACTGCCCGGTAGCGTCGCCTAGAGCGGAGCCGTGACATCATCACTTTCGATCGTCTAGGGGAATTACAATAAAGTGAACTTTTTATTGTAACACCTCTCCACTACACCCGAGTGGTCGATTAACGAGCAAGTTACCGGGCTGGAGCCCAAACACCCCAACCCCTCTCCCTCCACGGGAGGGTTGTTGGTGGTCGCAACCTCCCTTTGATGAGGGAAACTTGATAGTCAAACCCGCACTACGGGGACTTCCCAGGAGTTCACCCATCCCAGAATTTCGCCCGTCTGAGCACGCTTAACTTTGGAGTCCTTTCAACTCTCACCTTCTATTGTAACGTCCCTAGCCGATCCAGCGTGACATCATCACGGCTCCGCTCTAGGCGACTCTACCGGGATGCAGCCTAAGAACCCCAACCCCTCTCCCTCCACGGGCGGGTTGTTGGTGGCCACAACCTCCCTTTGATAAGCGAACTCGACAGTTAAGTTTGGTCGTACAGGGACTTCCCAGGAGGTCACCCATCCCAGTACTACTCTCGCGCAAACACGCTTAACTATGGAGTTCCTTCACTTCTCATCACCAGTTGAGCTGCATCTCAATTGCTGATGAGAACTGGAAGAACTCCATTGTTAAGCGTGTTCGTGCTGGAGTAGTACTGGGATGGGTGACCTCCTGGGAAGCCTCGTAGTGCGCGCTTGACTATCGAGTTTGTCTCATCAAAGGGAGGTTGTGGCCACCAACAACCCGCCAGTGGCTGGAGAGGGGTTGGGGTGCTTGGGCTGCAGCGCGGTAACCAGAACCGGACCAGGTGGAAATTAGAGTATACGATGGGGCGCAGGGACGTTACAATAAAAAGTGCAATTTTTTGTAATGACTCGGCCCTTTAGACCAAGCGTCGCCGGCCTACCAGCAGCCCGAGTTTAGAGCTCAGAGGCCCACCACACCCTTCATGGGCCAGTGGCTTGTCTCGCCCCACGGCACCACTGGTAGTAAGCCTAAATATCAAGGCCTGCAGGCCCAATGAACCCCAACCAAGTATCCGTGCTGGTTTATCTGCAGCGGTAGGTTGTTGCCACGGGGTCTCGAACCCGCAACCATGATAAGAGAGTCTTAATACAACTCCGCATCACCAATTGAGTTGTAGCTCAATTGGTGATGAGGAGTGGTATTAAGACTCTCTTATCAAGGTTGCGGGTTCGATACCCCGTGGAAACAACCTACCGCTGCTGATAAACATGTATGGAGACTTGATTGGGGTGCATTGGCCCTGCAGGACTTGATGTTTAGGCTTACTACCAGTGGTGTCGTGGAGCAAGACAGGCCACCAGTCCATGAAGGGTGTGGTAGGCCTCTGAGCTCTAAACCCGGGTTTTTGGTAGGCCGGCAATGCTTGGTCTAAAGGGCCCGGTCGTTACACCTTTTTCTTCATACTTATTCTTCCTTGTTGAGTAAGCCAAGTTCTGTTTTCAAGAACAAGAACTTGGCCTCGTATAGCGGCTTCGTGAATATATCTGCAATCTGCCTGTCAGTTGGGACATATTTGAGATTTATGACACCATGCACCACATACTCCCGGATGACGTGGTACTGCAGCTCTATGTACTTTGTCTGGCTGCGAGAGACTGTGTTGTTGGCTATCGTAATTGCACTTGAGGAGTCACAAAACAAAGGAATGTCCTTGACCTTCAAGTTGTAATCTTCAAGTTGGTTCTTTATTCAAAGCAATTATGCACAACAACTGCCGACAAAAATGTATTATGACTCGGCCGTTGAGATTGCGACACAATTTTATCTTTTGCTGCTCCATGACATGAGCCTCCTTCCAAGGAATTGGCAAGTCCCGGAAGTGCTCTTTCTATCATCTTTGCTTCCTGCAAAATCTGCATCTGAAAGCAACATATAATTAAAACACAACACCACAAAATCAAAGATAGTCACAAGAGACTTAGAAACTTATTCACCCCCCCCTGTAGGTGATTAAGATATCCTTGAAAATAAAGACTTTCAGTACTTCTCCATGAGGATATTCTGGAACACTCTGCCCAATAATAAAGTGTTTAATCGCTAGTGGTCGGGAGATTTGAGCTGATATGTGTAGCGCATCATCGATAGGATAAGATTTGTTATGCAGAAGTGCCTTCCAGCTAGGATATAGAACTTCACCAAGGAAAGATGGGCCATGTTAATCTTGGTGTCCCCAGCCATGAACATCAAGGAGTGGAGCAGAACGTCCTTGATGATGCGGGCATCCGGCGTGAGTGTGCCAACGGTGGTGATGAGATTTTGACACCTATCCATGCCATGGAGAACCTTATTGATCTCTCTCTAGTCTTGCATAGATTTAACAGACTCAACAATGTCAAGTTGCTCCCCACTGAGGAACCAGACGCACTTCCGTTCAAGATGCTCGTGGAGTATGGTCACAATCTCAGTACCAATATACGATTGCACTCCTCCGTCAAGCTGTATGTGAGTTGTATCCCTGATGTTGTTATAGAGCTCACGAGTAATCACTGATGAAAAAGGATCACCAATTGAAATTACGGGGAGAACTCCTGAATGATCCACGAAGCTGTAAATGTGAGCATAACGGTCATCGACGTCGATGACCATTGACACACTTATAGTGGCCTCGTCTATTGGTGGGAATGTAGACGCGAGTACTCGAGATCTCTTGGAGAAACGCTGTCGTGATGGTTGAGAGCTTGAAGAGGTCATAATAAGCAAAACACAAAAAATCCTAAAAAATGTTTAAGTTGTCTACCTAAATCACCTAGAGGGGGTGAATAGGTGAGTTCTGCGTCATTTTGCAGAATAAAAATTAAATGAACGATGCACAGAAAAAAAAAGCAAGCAAATACAGACGACACCAAGAATAATCATGGTTCCCCAAACTTGGGTACATCCACTTTCCACCTCACCGATCTAGCAACGCACTAGACTCGTCTACTCCACTATTCTCGATTGAAAACAATCCTACCACTCGGAACAAAGTTCCTATAACTCGATCCCTCAAAAAAGGATCTACAATCGGAAGAGAAACTTCCTACAAATAACTCGGAGAACAAAGCTCCTACACTCGGAGAATAATCTCCTACAAGAATAAAGTGAAATACAAAGAAATACAAATAGTATTAATCTCAGATCTGAAAACTTCAGCCCTTCTTCTTCCTTGAACTTTGAAGCTCTATCAGAAATAGATTGAAGAAGACACGACCAAATCTCTGGATCTGAAAATTCTGGACTCAGCACGATCAAGAAAAGAATCTGTCGATGTAGAAGATCTTGATCTGTTGAATCACTTGCTCTGAATCTCTAGATCGAAAGAATGAATGCGATGAAGGAGATGAATAGAGGCGGCTTTTGATTTTGGAAAGAGAAATACATGATTCAGAATACTTAGGGATTCTTCTTAAGGTTGGTCGATTATGATAAGACCTTTTATAGGACTTACGTAACGGTCATAATCATAATAAATTCATGACAAGTGGACCAATCATGCGCTAATCACATTTGAAATCACGTCTGTCGAAACTTAGAAAAATTCAGAAAACAGTACAGCATTTCTCGAGAAGAATAATAGTACTCAAGGAAAGGTTTTCTGATTCTCGAGAAGAATGACGAGGTTCTCGAGAAAAATACTTAGTAGAAATATGGAGGTGGAAATCAGCAATTTCGATAATGAAGGAAAGTACTCGAGAAGAATGAAGTTTTGTTCTCGAGAACAATCATTCGGGTACTCGAAAACATAGAAGTATCTTGAGAACAGATGTCTATCTCTCGAGAAAATATTCTAGGTCTCGAGAACAATTTCCTGCTTCTCGAGAACTAAACACTGTATTCTCGAAAAAAATCCTTGGCATCTCGAGAAAAAAGACTTAGAAAATATTCTATCTGGAAAAGAAGAAACTCGAGAAAATGGACTTCTATTCTCGAGAATATATTCTGTTACTTGAGAAAAGAATCTGTTACTCGAGAAATAACTTCTGGTTCAAAAGAAGTAATACTGACCTTCTCGAAAAAAACACGTGGCTTCACGAGAAAAAGACTTAGAAAAATATTCTAGACTGGAAATGAGATAACTCGAGGAAAATCATTGTGTACTCGCGAACACATGGCTTTCTCGAGAACAACACTAAGCTTTCTCGAGAACTTCTTCTGCAACTCGAGTTAAAGACAAGTCTCACTCGAGAATAAGCTTAAGTTCTACTGAAGTATATACTTTCCTGCTCGAGAAAAATACTTGAGTTTTTCTGAAAATCTGAAAACTTAATTTCATCAAGATATACAGCTGCCAACTTTTCTCTTATGCCTTTAGTTTTTGAAAAAGAACTGTGTCCCAATTGTGAGGCTACACATGAGTTAACACAATGGATCACACAATGAGGGATTACATTATATGGTCCTGTGTTTGGTGACTCATTGTAGACTGACATTGGTCACACTTGGTAATTGTATCCTGCAAACACTCAAATAAAAAGGACATCAAATACAACCTTAATTCATCTTAGTTTAAGGGTGACTTCATACAAATATGGGTTATTATGGATGCAATACCCAACAATCTCTCCCTATTTGTAGAAGTCAGAACCTTCTACACTAAGGTGAATTATATCAAGATAAACAAGTAAAGAAACTAATAACCATGAAAAACAGAAGAAAAGTTGTAATAAATAAAAATCTGATCAGCAAAACTAAAGGTTTATATTTATATAAATTGTCCAAGAGAAATTCAATTCCACAAGATTTCAAAAATTGAATTTTCCGATCATCAACAATGTCTACTGGTTCTGTTGTCGTATTTCTTGCATTTCTTATTGTCTCTTCTAGTAGCTGTAAGGTTTTGGAAAATACTTTGGAGGTCAGAGTGGAGCTTTGGGATTGTTCCTTCCATTTTCTATGTCATACAACCTTATCTTGGTAAGAGATTCTTGATATAGATCCCATTCATAGGAGCTATAATGTATGTTCCTGTCTTCATTAAAATCAACCACAAGTTTCAGAGTATCAAGAACTAGAGCTTTGGAGGTAGGACTCCAAACTTCAGAGAATTCTTGAGGTCTTCTCCTTTCAGCTTCAGGATGAGGAGTTGATCTGCTGGCTGATGCACCATCACCATATTTTCCTCTTTTGGCTTTCTGAATCTCTGGAGGTTCTTGAGGAGGCATATTTACTTGTTCTGATTCCCAAACTTCCTCATAGTTTTCAGGAGGTGATCCTTCAAAATATTCCGTAGGTGGTCCTTCAAAGTATTCAGGAGGTGGAGAGAATGTTGTCCTATTCGCATCCAAGTGTGCAAGAGGGGGTGCAGAAGGATCCATTGCTAGATCAGGGAAGAGTTGATTATGCATCCAAATGATAGTATCATAAGTGTATAGCTTTGCGCTTTTGACTTCTTTGAGCACTGAAGTCTAGATCTCTTTCAGTTGATCATCCCACTGATTTTTCATTATTTACACTTATTTATCAAGCTATTCTTTAACCTTATCCTCCCCCTTTCTGACTTCTATAGATAGGGTGCTAATTAAATCTTCTTTGAGCTGCCCAACTTCTTCACAAGTTTTGAAGTTGCGTTCTTGGGCTTTCTTTTCAAGTTGAATCTGATTATTTGCAAGGGTAACTGATTGTTCCATTACTTCACCAATGCTGGTAATGGTATGATCAATTACTTTTCCTCTAATTTGTAAAAGCCTTTTAAATTCATTAGTATTATTCTGGATTTCAGCAAATCCATGGCTCATTTATTTTTCCAATGCAGTTACTTTATCAGTTACAATTTTAAGGGAACAATCAAAATAAGCTCTCTGAGCAGTTAGCATAGCTTCAATTTGCTTAAGATAGAACCTTCAGGAAATGTTTCAGTTTGAGTAGATGGTGGAGGTAGAACTGGGACGGTCCATGGAGCAATCTCTTCAATGATGATAATGGAGGTAGAGGTTTGCTTTCTGTTGATTGTACTTTCTTCATCTTCAGCATCTATGGGCAGTATGGAGGGAATATTAAAGTGAAGACTGGGAAGTAGTGGTTCAGTAGCTTCAATAGGAGTCTCATCTTTAGAATCATGAATAGAAACAACTTCTACATCATGTGTATCTTCAAATGGAGATTGGGTTGGTTCTGGTACAGGAGAGTTTTCATGAGAAGACTATATTGGAGAATAGTGATGGTTTGGATGTGCTGGAGACTTTGTAGGAGGAGAGGGCTGCTCTTCAGGAGTAGTCAAAAGAGGCTCTTTAGAAGAGAGTTCCTCTATCATCTGGTTGATATCTTCATCAGTAGACAAAACCTAGTCTTGAACGTGGGCATCAGTCAGGTTTTCTGTATCTGGTATACCTGCAGTAGTAAAATCTGTATGGTCTGTATGAAACAGGGTGGAAGAGGCAGCAGTAGGAGTAGAAATTGGGGCTGGAATTTATGTAGCAGCTAGAGCAGGAGCTGGAGTTGGAGAGGGCTGAGCTATATCAGATGGGGCAGGCTCCGCCTCAATAACTGGATCAGTTATCTGATTAGATGGGGGAGATGGAGTCATGTCCACATCTACAGTCTCTTTTGTAGTTTTGTCAGACTTCTAAAGTTTAACTTCCTATCTCTGAATGGATGTGATGGAAACTTTCATCATATGGTGTAGAGCCATGCCCTTTTTCATGGAGAAAACTTCAGGGTCCATCTGGTTCAGGTACAGAGAAATGATCCTGCCATAATTAGGGTTCTTAATACATGCCTTAATTTTGTCAAAGAGCATCATACCCCACTGATATTTCTTTCTACAAATAACTGCAGTCATCATATCAAAGAATTCTGGTGTGATATAACTTATAGAGCTTGTCCTGCAGAGGAGGAATTTTCCCAGAATATCTACCAGTAGCTTACTTTCAACATTCATGAACTATCTTCGAACAGTGTGAGATGATTGGGGAATCCCATAAAAACTGTATGCCCTTTCATAATCTATTCCTACTAGATCATCTTCTTCATCTATCACAGGTAGTTGCAGAAATTTTGAAATAGAGAGAGGTCATTTTTACCATGACATCTCAAACCGTTGATTTGAGCACCTTGCCATAGCGCTTGACTTTGGCATGTTGAAAGAATTCTTCGACATCAGAAATTAAAACTCGGTATGGGTGTTCCAAAACAAAACATAAACCGGCGGTATCGAGTAAGTTTAGAACGTTCCTGAAGTCATTTGAAATTTCGCTAATCCCTGTTGAGACTAGTCCGCTGCCGATTCCGCGCTTGGAAGAAGATGCAATTAATGTGGAGAGAGAGGTGTTGGTTGTCCAGCGAATGGAGAAATGGGCTTGATTGCGGCAGTCGGCGGAGACGAAGAAGGTGAAGTGTCTTTTCTCGAGAGAAAGGGTTTTGAAATCGGGAATAGAAAATTCTTGGACTATAATCTATTTATATTTTCCTTTAATTTTGATGATAAAAGATATAAATAACGTTAAAAATACCTGGAATATGGCGATGAAGTGCATGAGTGGCAGTAGGAAAAATTTGAACTTGATGAAAATTTTCCACTCTGATTTCTCGAGATGGATTGTTGTTCTCGAGAAGAAGATAGTTAGCACTCGAGTAGAATTCTTCTTGTTCTCGAGTCAAAGTTTCCAATTTCTCGAGTAGTGCAGCCCATGTTCTCGAGTAGAGCTTTTGTTCTCAAGAACTAATTCTGACGTTCTTGAGTAAAGCTTTTGTTCTTTAAAAATAATTCCGCCGTTCTTGAGTACAAGTGATGTACTCGAGAAATGAAGTCCATGATTTGAAATTTTCTTGATTTTGCAGTATAACCAGATCTTGAACTTGCATGAGACCTTTTGTAATGCACTTAGACGATCCAACGTGACGAAGTCAAGGCTCCTCTCTAGGCGATGCTACTGGGCTGCAGCCCAAGCACCGCAACCCCTCTCCCTCCACAGGCGGGTTGTTGGTGGCTACAGCCTCCCTTTGATGAGCGAACTCGACAGTTAAGTTGGGTTATACGGGAACATCCCAGGAGGTCACCCATCCCAGTACTACTGTCGCCCAAGCACGCTTAACTATGGAGTTTCTTCACTTCTCATCACCAATTGATCTGCAGGTCAATTGGTGATGAGAAGTGAAGGAACTCCATAGATAAGTGTGCTTGGTCGAGAGTAGTACTGGGATGGGTGACCTCCGGGGAAGTCCCCGTACAGCCCAACTTAACTGTTGAGTTCGCTCATCAAAGGGAGGCTGTGGCCACCAACAACCCGCCTGTGGAGGGAGAGGGGTTGGGGTGCTTGGGCTGTAGCCCGGTAGCGTTGCCTAGAGCGGAGCCGTGACATCGTCACTTTGGATTGTCTAGGGGCATTACAATAAAAGTGCACTTTTTATTATAACACCTCTCCACTACACCCGAGTGGTCTATTAACGAGCATGTTACCGGGCTGCAGCCCAAGCACCCCAACCCCTCTCCCTCCACGGGCGGGTTGTTGGTGGTCGAAGCTTTCCTTTGATGAGGGAAACTCGATAGTCAAGCCTGCACTACGGGGACTTCCCAGGAGGTCACCCATCCTAGAATTTCTCCCGTCTAAGCACGCTTAACTATGAAGTTCTTTCATCTCTCACCTTTTATTGTAACGTCCCTAGCCGATCCAGCGTGACAACGTCACGGCTCCGCTCTAGGCGACGCTACCGGGCTGCAGCCCAAGCACCCCAACCCCTCTCCCTCCACGGGCGCGTTGTTGGTGGCCACATCCTCCCTTTGATGAGCGAACTCGACAGTTAAGTTGGGTCGTACGGGGACTTCCCAGGAGGTCACTCATCCCAGTACTACTCTCGCCCAAGCACGCTTAACTATGGAGTTCCTTCACTTCTCATCACCAGTTGAGCTGCAGCTAAATTGGTGATGAGAAGTGGAAGAACTCATTAGTTAAGCGTACTTGGGCTGGAGTAGTACTGGGATGGGTGACCTCCTAGGAAGTCTCGTAGTGCGTGCTTGACTATCGAGTTTGACTCATCAAAGGGATGTTGTGGCCACCAACAACCCGCTAGTGGCTGGAGAGGGGTTAGGGTGGTTGGGCTGCAGCCCGTAACCGGAACCGGACCAGGTGGAAATTAAAGTACACGCTGGGGCGTGGGGACATTACAATAAAACATGCATTTTTTTGTAATGACTCGGCCCTTTAGACCAAGTGTCGTCGACATACCAGCAGCCCGAGTTTAGAGCTCAAAGGACCACCACACCTTTCATGGGCCGGTGGCTTGTCTCGCTCCACGACACCACTGGTAGTAAGCCTAAACATTAAGGCATGTAGGCCCAATACACCCCAACCAAGTCTCCGCTCTGGTTTATCAGCAGCGGTAGGTTGTTGCCACGGGGTCTCGAACCCGCAACCTTGATAAGAGAGTCTTAATACCACTCCTCATCACCAATTGAGTTGCAGCACAATTGGTAATGAGGAGTGGTATTAACTCTCTTATCAAGGTTGTGGGTTCGGTACCCTGTGGCAACAACGTACAGCTGCTGATAAACAGGCACGGAGACTTGGTTTGGGTGCATTGGCCATGTAGGAGTTGATGTTTAGGTTTACTACCAGTGGTGTCGTGGTGCGAGACAAGTCATCGCCCCATGAAGGGTGCAGTGGGTCTCTGAGCTCTAAACTCGGGTTGTTGGTAGGCCGGCGAAGCTTGGTCTAAAGGGTCGGGTCGTTACACCTTTTTCTTCATACTTATTCTTCCTTGTTGAGCAAGCCAAGTTCTGTTTTGAAGAACAAGAACTTGGCCTCGTCTAGAGGCTTCGTGAATATATCTTCAATCTGCCTGTCAGTTGGGACATATTTGAGATTTATGTCACCATGCTCCACATGCTCCCGGATGAAGTGGTACCGCAGCTCTATGTGCTTTGTCCGGCTGCGAGAGTCTGGGTTGTTGGCTATCGCAATTGCACTTGAGGAGTCACAAAACAAAGGAATGTCCTTGACCTTCATGTTGTAATCTTCAAGTTGGTTCTTTATCCAAAGCAATTGTGTACAACAACTGCCGACAGAAATGTATTCTGACTCGGCCATTGAGATTGCAACATAATTTTATTTTTTGCTTCTCCATGAAATGAGCCTCCTTCCAAGGAATTGGCTAGTCCCAGAAGTGCTCTTTCTATCATCTTTGCTTCCTGCAACATCTGTGTCTGAAAAACTAATTAGTTTGCTATCCTTACTTCTTGGGTACCATAAGCCAAGATTTGGTGTACCTTTAAGGTATCTCAAAATCCGCTTTGCAGCAGCGTAGTGAGATTCCTTAGAGTTCACTTTAAATCTAGCACACACGCATGTTGAAAACATTAGGTCTGGTCTTCTAGCAATAAGGTAGAGCAAGGATCTAATTATGCTTTTGTACTTGGTTTCACCAAAAGGTTTCAATTTCTCATCCTTGTCCAGAGACATAGTTGAACCCATTGGAGTCCTCATAGAGGTTGCGTTCTCCATTCCGAATTTCTTAATTAACTCCTTGGTGAATTTTGTCTGAGAGATGAAAATTCCTTCTCAGATTATTTCACCTGAAGTATTAAGAAATACTTCAACTCTCCCATACTGCTCATTTCGAACTTCTCTTACAAAAGTTTGGAAAACTTTTTGCAAAGGTTGTCGTCAGTAGAGCCAAATATGATGTCACCGACATAGATTTGCACTAGCAAAATCTTGCCTTTTATTTCCCTAAGAAATAATGTCTTATCTATTTCTTGTCTTGTGAACTTGTTCTCAAGAAGAAAGTTAGACAGTGTCTCGTACCAAGCTCGAGGAGCTTGTTTCAAACCATATAAAGC
The DNA here is from genome assembly GCA_039583875.1 of Platanthera guangdongensis. Taxonomy (NCBI): domain Eukaryota; kingdom Viridiplantae; phylum Streptophyta; class Magnoliopsida; order Asparagales; family Orchidaceae; genus Platanthera; species Platanthera guangdongensis. The sequence continues at coordinate 210,343,784 of CM077153.1, forward strand.
TTTAAAAAAAAGACATACATGCTCAGGATAGTTAGAATCAACGAAACATGGAGGTTGTTCCACATACACCTCTTTCTTTATGTCTCCATTAAGGAAGGCCGACTTCACGTCCATCTGATAGATAGTGAAGCCCTTAAGTGCTGCATATGCTAGGAACAACCTGATTGCCTCCAGCCTTGCCACTAATGTATACGTCTGATCGAAGTCAATTCCTTCTTCTTGTCTATATCCCTTGGCGATGAGTCTGACCTTGTTCTTTATAATTGTCTCATCCTCGTCCATCTTGTTCCTGTAGCCCCAATTTTTTCCGATAATGTTCTAACCATTGGGTCTTGGAACAAGCTTTCAGACTTGGCAACGCTTGAATTAATTCAGTTCTTCTTCCATTGTCATTATCCAAGATGCGCCTGAGTTTGCTTTCTCAAACTTCTTTGGTTTAACCTGCGAGAGAAAACTCAAATAAAAATTTTCATTAGTTGTACATCTATGAGTTCTGACACCATCACGGGGTTCTCCTATGATTTGATCCATTGGGTGATCCTTCAAGTGTTTGATCTCTAGATTCCTTACATCTGGAGCTTCTTCAACCACAGGAGTGACTTCATCAACTTGAATGATGTCTTCATCATGGTCATCAACCTCTCCAATTGGGGTTGGAGTGGTGATCTTAATGAACTTTTGATCTTTTTCTTCAGTCGACTCATCCAACTTTAATTCTTTTATTCTTGAACATGCATATTCAATAAACACACTAGAAGAGCTGCATTGCAGTAGGCTCGTTTCATCAAATACAACATGAATAGATTCTTCTATAACCAAGGTTTTTTTTATTAAAAATCCTATATGTCTTTCTATGGCTACTATAACCTACAAAAATACCTTCAAAGCTCTTTTCACTAAATTTAGTGGTGTGATACTTACCATTGTTAAGGACGAAGCATTTAGAAACAAAGATTGTAAAATATGAAATAGTCGGTTTCCTGCCCTTCAGTAGTTCGTAAGGTGTCTTATTATGGTTTTTGTTTATGAGTGCTCGATTTTGTACATGGCATGCAGTGTTGACGGCTTCAGCCTAGAAATATTCCGGTAGTGAGGCATCAGTCAAAATGGTCCTGCAGGCCTCTATGAGTGTTTTATTCCTTCTCTCAACAACTCTGTTCTGTTGAGGAGTATGAGGAGAGGAAAACTCATGAAAGATACCTAGGCTTTCACAAAATTCTGTCATGACCCCATACTTGAACTCTGTTCCATTGTAACTTCTGATTTTGACTACGGAATAGTTATATTCATTCTGAATTTGCCTGACAAAATTAGTAAATATATCAAAAGTATCTAACTTATATTTTAGAAAGAACGCTCACGCAAAGCACGAATAATCATCAACAATAACCATTGTGTAATCCTTACCTCCCAAACTTCTAACTTGCAGTGGAACAAACAAGTCCATATGAAGTAGATGTAAACATCTATTTTAGCAGTGGAACAATCAAATCCTTACCTCCTTGTTTGCTTGCCTTTTACACATGCGTAACAAGATCTATCTTTAGCGCACTTGACGTTTGGGGCATCATGTACTAAATTAAGAGAAAATAATTTATTAATAGTTTTGAAATTAATGTATGCTAATCTCTTGTACTATTGGTGACCAAGAGACACACTATCTTCAGACAAAAAGCACACTGGCATAGAAGAGTCTATGCAAACAAAATTTAAGCAAAATATATTTCTACTACGAGTGCCTGATAGAATCGATTTCAAACTGTCTACCGATTTTATCAAGCACTTGTCTGCATGAAATTCTAATATGTATCATTTATCACAGAGCTGGCTTATGCTTATAAGATTGTGTTTTAATCCTTCAACATACGCCACATCTGAGAAGGATACACTACCATTAGTAATCATACAGTATCCTTTTGTAATTCCTCTATCAGAACCTCCAAAGATGACCTTTGGCCCATTCATGACTGGAGAATAATTCTGGAGTAGACTTCTAGTCTCGGTCATATGCCAAGAGCATCCACTATCCAAGTATCAGATAGGATTTTTGTTGACCTTTGTATATACCTGCATGCACAAATCAGTTTGCATTAGGAACCCAAACTCATTTGGGTCCTTGGTCTCTAGTTAGCATACTCCCCCTACATGTGTTAACATTGTGAGTGGTCTTTCTCACATTATTAACTTAAGGAGTTACATAATTTCTGGAGTTAAACCAGCAATATACAGCAAAGTGACCAACTTTGTCGCAGCACCAACAGTCAAACATATTGTATCTTTGCCTAAATTTCTCCTACTTGACCTTTTGAGAGTGTGGTTTAGTAGGGGGTGGCATACTTAGAGGTAGAAGCTTCATAGTGATGGTACTCACATGACTTCTTCTCCTTACGAGGCTTTTCCACAATGGGTTTTACTTTTGGTGCTTTCTTGATGTTATGACCATGATAATAAGGGTCATAGCTCTAAAGAGTGATCTCCTCATAAGGTGCCTTGAAGACACTTTCGCCAAAGTTCCTGAGATGGGCCCATCCTTGGTACCGAGACTTGGGCTCTACATAAGTAGGCCTAGCAAAGTGACCGTAGGACGAATCAAGATCAAACTCATTAGTTGGAAAGATAACCTTTTTGAATGAAGTCTGATCTCGAGGAGCTTTCCCCTTCTCCTTGACCAAAGCTTTCTTGGCAGCCTTATTTTTCCGTTGAGCTTTATTTCTCCTAAAAGATTTACTAGGAGCATCCATATGGCCTAAGCCAGTACCTTTGGCATGAGCTGAGAATTCAACAAGTTTCTTTTATGATGCATGTTGTTCTTCCAATTCTTTGATGATTTTCTCCTTCAGATCTAGGTGCTCGAGAGCTTTATTATACTCTTCAATTGCAGCATTGAAATTCTCTCTAAGTGAGTCCGTCTTGGCGACTTCCTCTCTCAGAGTGCTCTCTTCAGCCTTGAGAGATTTAATCTCCTTGTCCTGAGTTTTCACAACTTTTCAACATTTGTCGTAAGCCTTGATTAACTCTTTATACTGATCCATGAGTTCATACTCATCGTCTGAAGAGCAGTCCTCATGATCATGGTCACAAGCATTTGATTCAGAGAGAGGAGTATGAGAATTTACCTTCCCAGTGTACTGATGTTCTTCTTCCTCATTTGTTTGTACCATTATCCCAAAGTAGGCTTCCTCTTCTTCACTTGACTCAGATGAGTCAAAGTCGTTCAGATTCTTTCCCTTCTTGGCTACTAGGCTTCTTTCAGTTCTCTTCTTGTTGTAAGAAGATTTCTTCTCCTCTATTTTTCCACGCTTCTTCTTCTTGTGAGGTCAATCAGCAATGACGTGTCCTGGCTTGTTGCAATAATTATTGAAATTTGTGAAGTGGAAGTGGGTGATGGGCAGGTCGGGCGGCCTGTGCGGACTGGGTTTGTGACCTGGGCGGATTACTGACTGTGGCCTGGGTAGTGGCTGTCTTGGTGGCTTGGCTGTTTGAGGAGCGGCCTGAGCGGACAGAGGTTTGCGGGCAGTAGGCAGTGCTCTATTCAGTGGCCGTGTTGCAATCTTGTGTATTAACCTTGGAGTTTGGCTGTGGCCCTTACCGAACTATGGTGGTACAATAGGTGCTAACTGTTGTGGAGGACTGCGCGGACTGATATCGGAGTCCGGCTGTTGGCCGCTTGTTTGGGAAGCCATGCGAGGATTGCTTGCGGACTCTGCCTTAACTCTGGAGGAGTGTGGCGATCTACTTAGATGATTGGCGGACTGGGCTTTGTCCGCCGAGCTCGCGCTAGACCTTTGGTGATTTACTGGACTTGGTCACATTTTGTGACAAGTCCAGTGTGTCCGCAGTATCCGCCAAGTCCGCTGTTGACCGGGCGGCTTGTTGCTAAACCCTGCCTTTGGTCGTGGACTTGTGGCGGATGGAGGCTCTGGTCTTGTGCTATGCGGACTACCTCGATTGTGTGAGGACTGTCGTTGAAGGGGTTATGGCTGTCCATGTGTGGTGTTGTTTGCGGACTGTGCGGATTGTATCTTGTTCGCACAGTGTGGGCGGTCTGGTGCAAGGCCGCCTAGTAGTAAACAGCTGTCTTGCTTATGGAAGTTTTCTTGGAATCCGGCTAAGTCCTTGCGGACTCAGCGGCCGGATGTTTTGCTAGTGCGCGAGCTGGGGTGGTGTTTCTATACAATAGGGTGGTGACCACACTCCTCACCTCGCCTATAAATAGAACCCCCCCAGCACGTCTACAGTAACGGAGTGAACAGTAAGTTGGTCTTGGGCAAGTGTTGTGGTCTGATGTTTTCTGTCTGCGCGGATTGAGTAGTGCTGACGGTGTGTTGTGTGAAGGTCACGTGGCTTGCTTGAAGGACCCAGGAGTTGGGCATTGAAGTGTGCGGTCTCTGTGGTCTCAGCTGGTCGCTTCTGCGGCTTGTCAGTTTTCTGCTTCAGCTTGATCAAGTTCCAATAACCTGTCCGGCCGGTCTCAGGCGGGTAGGCGGTCTGTTCTTCTATTCGTCAGCAGGCAGCGAATAACAGTGTGTTCGCGCGACCTCGCGGTCTCGGCGGACTCTGTGTGCTATTAGGCTTGTAGCAGTTGCAGCTTGGGCGGCTTGGGCGACCTTGGAGGACGAGGCGGTCTCGGCGGTCTCCAGTGCTGTCCGCCCGGCTTGTGTGTTCTTTCTGTTTGTAGTTGTTGTACTAGCGAAATCATATCTCGCTACGTATACTTTGCCTTTGTAAAGAAGTGTAATGAATAAATGATCTGCTTGTGCTTTCATTGGTTGGTGGTGTTAAACTTGCTCCTTGGGTTTCCGCATGATCAAAGTGTGAACTGGGTAGTTCTGAGAATATTAATTTGGCTTTAGGCTACCTTGCTGACCACTTTGAGAAAATTCAACATGGTATCAGAGGGAGGTTCAGTGGCTTGAGCGGTGTTCAACCAGTGTTGTTGCTCTGTGCTTGAGTGGTGATCAACCTGTGTTGGTGCTCTGTGCTTCTGGAAGTTTGCTTAACCAACAGTTGTTGCAATGGAAGGGAGTTATGCAAGAGGTCTTGGCATTGAACTCTTAACGTCGACTAACTTCAATAAGTGGAAGTCATGCATGAAGAGTTACCTTCTTGCTGAGGAGCTATGGGAGGTTGTCGGTGGTGACGACAGTCAGGACGTAACTGTACTT